>VONZ01000518.1:0-57500 GCA_012976165.1 Labeo catla
GAAAGAAAGTAGTAAAGAAAGAAAGAAAGAAAGTAGGAAAGAAAGAAAGAAATAAAGAAAGAAAGTAGGAAAGAAAGAAAGAAAGAAAGAAGGAAAGAAAGAAAAAAGGAAAGAAAGAAAGTAGGAAAGAAAGAAAGAAAGAAAGACAGTAGGAAAGAAAGAAAGAAGGAAAGAAAGAAAGTAGGAAAGAAAGAAAGAAAGAAAGAAAGAATGAAAGAAAGAAAGAAAGGAAGTAGGAAAGAAAGAAAGAAAGAAAGAAAGTAGGAAAGAAACACGCCAGTCAAGCCTTGTCCCTTGCCAAACAGGCCCCACCAAGGTCTGTTGTTGGATGGGAACCTATTAAGAAGTCTCAGTGCTGCTGGTGTTGTTGGTTTTATGCCGATCAACAGGGGGCGCTCATGCCCTGACATGTATGGGTGCAATTTTCCTAGTATACCCTGCGGGCCTCAGACTGTAAAATAATCGACCGTTTGATCAAACGGACCTTGTAAAAAGTAGCATCCTTCAGGTGAGGACATAAACTGGCTTCCTGACCAGCTCTTGTCCGTAATAATCACCTTGGCCCAGTGTTAAGGATGGTAGCGCATCCTGACGGCAGATATTGAGCTTGTCAGCATGCGCTACCCCTCTGTTGGTTAAAGTTTTGGCGTACCGGATAACAAGTATGTTCGCATGCAGCCAGAGTTCAATCTCACTAAAAGCTAAGGAGACCAGAGTCTGGTCTGTACTTGCGTGGCTGACCAATATGAGAAGTCCTAGCATGCTGCTGAGGCCAGCTATTATTTGGCCGAACAGCAGGGGGCGCTCATTCCCTGACATGTTTAAGATGGTAGCGCATCCTGACGGCCAAATTGAGGCCATCAGGATGTGCTACCCCTCTATTAGAGCAGCTCTATCAAACATGCCAGCCAAATCTTGCCCCTTGCCTGCAGTAGCCAAAGTCTGCTTCTTCAGCAAAACTAAGCAGGCCCCAGCCAGGTCTGTTGTTGGATGGGAGACCTCTTTAGAAGGCTCAGGCTGCTGTTACTGTTGGTTTTATGCCGATCAACAGGGGGCGCTCATGCCCTGACATGTATAGGTGCAATTTTCCTAGTATACCCTGCGGGCCTCAGACTGTAAAATAATCGACCTTTTGATCAAACGGACCTTTTAAAAAGGAGCATCCTTTAGGTGAGGACATAAACTGGCTTCCTGACCAGCTCTTGTCCGTAACATTCACCTTGGCCCAGTGTTAAGGATGGTAGCGCATCCTGACGGCAGATATTGAGCTTGTCAGCATGCGCTGCCCCTCTGTTGGAGCAGCTTTCTTAAGGTACCGACAGCAAGTACCCACAGTCTGGTTCCTCACTAAAAGCTAAAGAGACCAGAGCCTGGTCTGTACTTGGGTGGCTGACCAATATGAGAAGTCTTAGCATGCTGCTGGGGCCAGCTATTATTTGGCCGAACAGCAGGGGGCGCTCATTCCCTGACATGTTTAAGATGGTAGCGCATCCTGACGGCCAAATTGAGGCCATCAGGATGCGCTACCCCTCTATTAGAGCAGCTCTATCAAACATGCCAGCCAAACCTTGTCCCTTGCCTGCAGTAGCCAGAGTCTGTTTCTTCAGCAAAGCTAAGCAGGCCCCAGCCAGGTCTGTTGTTGGATGGGAGACCTATTAAGAAGGATCTCAGGCTGCTGCTTATGGTGTTGGTTTTATGCCGATCAACAGGGGGCGCTCATCCCCTGACATGTATGGGTGCAATTTTCCTAGTATACCCTGCGGGCCTCAGACTGTAAAATAATCGACCTTTTGATCAAACGGACCTTTTAAAAAGGAGCATCCTTTAGTTGAGGACATAAACTGGCTTCCTGACCAGCTCTTGTCCGTAATAATCACCTTGGCCCAGTGTTAAGGATGGTAGCGCATCCTGACGGCAGATATTGAGCTTGTCAGCATGCGCTACCCCTCTGTTGGAGCAGCTTTCTTAAGGTACCGACAGCAAGTATGTCTTTTGCATGCAGTAGCCAGAGTCTGGTTCCTCACTAAAAGCTAAGGAGACCAGAGTCTGGTCTGTACTTGCGTGGCTGACCAATATGAGAAGTCCTAGCATGCTGCTGGGGCCAGCTATTATTTGGCCGAACAGCAGGGGGCGCTCATTCCCTGACATGTTTAAGATGGTAGCGCATCCTGACGGCCAAATTGAGGCCATCAGGATGCGCTACCCCTCTATTAGAGCAGCTCTATCAAACATGGCAAACAAACCTTGTCCCTTCCCTGCAGTAGCCAGAGTCTGTTTTTTCAGCAAAGTTAAGCAGGCCCCAGCCAGGTCTGTTGTTGGATGGGAGACCTATTAGAGAAGGCTCAGGCTGCTGCTTATGGTTTTGGTTTTATGCCGATCAACAGGGGGCGCTCATCCCCTGACATGTGTGGGTGCAATTTTCCTAGTATACCCTGCGGGCCTCAGATTGTAAAATAATCGACCTTTTGATCAAACGGACCTTTTAAAAAGGAGCATCCTTTAGTTGAGGACATAAACTGGCTTCCTGACCAGCTCTTGTCCGTAATAATCAACTTGGCCCAGTGTTAAGGATGGTAGCGCATCCTGACGGCAGATATTGAGCTTGTCAGCATGCGCTACCCCTCTGTTAGAGCAGCTTTCTTAAGGTACCGACAGCAAGTAGCCAGAGTCTGGTTCCTCACTAAAAGCTAAAGAGACCAGAGCCTGGTCTGTACTTGGGTGGCTGACCAATATGAGAAGTCCTAGCATGCTGCTGGGGCCAGCTATTATTTGGCCGAACAGTAGGGGGGCCTCATTCCCTGATATGTTTAAGATGGTAGCGCATTCTGACGGCCAAATTGAGGCCATCAGGATGCGCTTCCCCTCTATTAGAGCAGCTCTATCAAACATGCCAGCCAAACCTTGTCCCTTGCCTGCAGTAGCCAGAGTCTGTTTTTTCAGCAAAGCTAAGCAGGACCCAGCCAGGGGTGCGTTTCCCGAAAGTAACTATGGTCATAAGTTCCGTCGTTACCAATAGATTTCAGTGGAACTAACGACCATAGTTAGCTTACGATGCTTTTGGGAAACGCACCCCAGGTCTGTTGTTGGATGGGAGACCTATTAAGAAGTCTCAGGCTGCTGCTGGTGTTGGTTTAATGCTGATCAACAGGGGGCGCTCATGCCCTGTCATGTATGGGTGCAATTTTCCTAGTATACCCTGCGGGCCTCAGACTGTAAAATAATCGACCTTTTGATCAAACGGACCTTTTAAAAAGGAGCATCCTTTAGGTGAGGACATAAACTGGCTTCCTGACCAGCTCTTGTCCGTAATAATCACCTTGGCCCAGTGTTAAGGATGGTAGCACATCCTGACGGCAGATATTGAGCTTTTCAGCATGCGCTACCCCTCTGTTGGAGCAGCTTTCTTAAGGTACCGACAGCAAGTATGTCTTTTGCATGCAGTAGCCAGAGTCTGGTTCCTCACTAAAAGCTCAGGAGACCAGAGTCTGGTCTGTACTTGCGTGGCTGACCAATATGAGAAGTCCTAGCATGCTGCTGGGGCCAGCTATTATTTGGCCGAACAGCAGGGGGCGCTCATTCCCTGACATGTTTAAGATGGTAGCGCATCCTGACGGCCAAATTGAGGCCATCAGGATGTGCTACCCCTCTATTAGAGCAGCTATATCAAACAGGCCAGCAAAACCTTGCCCTTGCCTGCAGTAACCAAAGTCTGCTTCTTCACCAAAGCTAAGCAAGCCCCAGCCAGGTCTGTTGTTGGATGGGAGACCTCTTTAGAAGGCTCAGGCTGCTGTTAGTGTTGGTTTTATGCCGATCAACAGGGGGCGCTCATGCCCTGACATGTATGGGTGCAATTTTCCTAGTATACCCTGCGGGCCTCAGACTGTAAAATAATCGACCTTTTGATCAAACGGACCTTTTAAAAAGGAGCATCCTTTAGGTGAGGACATAAACTGGCTTCCTGACCAGCTCTTGTCCGTAATAATCACCTTGGCCCAGTGTTAAGGATGGTAGCGCATCCTGACGGCAGATATTGAGCTTGTCAGCATGCGCTACCCCTCTGTTGGAGCAGCTTTCTTAAGGTACCGACAGCAAGTATGTCTTTTGCATGCAGTAGCCAGAGTCTGGTTCCTCACTAAAAGCTCAGGAGACCAGAGTCTGGTCTGTACTTGCGTGGCTGACCAATATGAGAAGTCCTAGCATGCTGCTGGGGCCAGCTATTATTTGGCCGAACAGCAGGGGGCGCTCATTCCCTGACATGTTTAAGATGGTAGCGCATCCTGATGGCCAAATTGAGGCCATCAGGATGTGCTACCCCTCTATTAGTACAGCTCTATCAAACATGCCAGCCAAACCTTGTCCCTTGCCTGCAGTAGCCAAAATCTACTTCTTCAGCAAAGCTAAGCAGGCCCCAGCCAGATCTGTTGTTGGATGGGAGGCCTCTTTAGAAGGCTTAGGCTGCTGTTAGTGTTGGTTTTATGCCGATCAACAGGGGGCGCTCATGCCCTGACATGTATGGGTGCAATTTTCCTAGTATACCCTGCGGGCCTCAGACTGTAAAATAATCGACCTTTTCATCAAACAGACCTTTTAAAAAGTAGCATCCTTTAGGTGAGGACATAAACTGGCTTCCTGACCAGATCTTGTCCGTAATATTCACCTTGACCCAGTGTTAAGGATGGTAGCGCATCCTGACGGCAGATATTGAGCTTGTCAGCATGCGCTACCCCTCTGTTGGAGCACCTTTCTTAAGGTACCGACAGCAAGTATGTCTTTTGCATGCAGTAGCCAGAGTCTGGTTCCTCACTAAAAGCTCAGGAGACCAGAGTCTGGTCTGTACTTGCGTGGCTGACCAATATGAGAAGTCCTAGCATGCTGCTCGTGCCAGCTATTATTTGGCCGAACAGCAGGGGGCGCTCATTCCCTGACATGTTTAAGATGGTAGCGCATCCTGACGGCCAAATTGAGGCCATCAGGATGTGCTACCCCTCTATTAGAGCAGCTCTATCAAACAGACCAGCAAAACCTTGCCCTTGCCTGCAGTAACCAAAGTCTGCTCCTTCAGCAAAGCTAAGCAAGCCCCGGCCAGGTCTGTTGTTGGATGGGAGACCTCTTTAGAAGGCTCAGGCTGCTGTTAGTGTTGGTTTTATGCCGATCAACAGGGGGCGCTCATGCCCTGACATGTATGGGTGCAATTTTCCTAGTATACCCTGCGGGCCTCAGACTGTAAAATAATCGACTGTTTGATCAAACGGACCTTTTAAAAAGGAGCATCCTTTAGGTGAGGACATAAACTGGCTTCCTGACCAGCTCTTGTCCGTAATATTCACCTTGGCCCAGTGTTAAGGATGGTAGCGCATCCTGACGGCAGATATTGAGCTTGTCAGCATGCGCTACCCCTCTGTTGGAGCAGCTTTCTTAAGGTACCGACAGCAAGTATGTTTTTTGCATGCAGTAGCCAGAGTCTGGTTCCTCACTAAAAGCTCAGGAGACCAGAGCCTGTTCTGTACTTGGGTGGCTGACCAATATGAGAAGTCCTAGCATGCTGCTGGGGCCAGCTATTATTTGGCCGAACAGCAGGGGGCGCTCATTCCCTGACATGTTTAAGATGGTAGCGCATCCTGACGGCCAAATTGAGGCCATCAGGATGCGCTACCCCTCTATTAGAGCAGCTCTATCAAACTTGCCAGGCAAACCTTGTCCCTTGCCTGCAGTAGCCAGAGTCTGTTTCTTCAGCAAAGCTAAGCAGGCCCCAGCCAGGTCTGTTGTTGGATGGGAGACCTATTAAGAAGTCTCAGGTGGCTGCTGGTGTTGATTTTATGCCGATCAACATGGGGCGCTCATGCCCTGACATGTATGGGTGCAATTTTCCTAGTATACCCTGCGGGCCTCAGACTGTAAAATAATCGACCTTTTGATCAAATGGACCTTTTAAAAAGAAGCATCCTTTAGGTGAGGACATAAACTGGCTTCCTGACCAGCTCTTGTCCGTAATAATCACCTTGGCCCAGTGTTAAGGATGGTAGCGCATCCTGACGGCAGATATTGAGCTTGTCAGCATGCGCTACCCCTCTGTTGGAGCAGCTTTCTTAAGGTACCGACAGCAAGTAGCCAGAATCTGGTTCCTCACTAAAACCTAAAGAGACCAGAGCCTGGTCTGTACTTGGGTGGCTGACCAATATGAGAAATCCTAGCATGCTGCTGGGGCCAGCTATTATTTGGCCGAACAGCAGGGGGCGCTCATTCCCTGACATGTTTAAGATGGTAGCGCATCCTGACGGCCAAATTGAGGCCATCAGGATGCGGTACCCCTCTGTTAGAGCAGCTCTATCAAACATGCCAGCCAAACCTTGTCCTTTGCCTGCAGTAGCCAGAGTCTGTTTCTTCAGCAAAGCTAAGCAGGCCCCAGCCAGGTCTGTTGTTGGATGGGAGACCTATTAGAGAAGGCTCAGGCTGCTGCTTATGGTTTTGGTTTTATGCCGATCAACAGGGGGCGCTCATCCCCTGACATGTGTGGGTGCAATTTTCCTAGTATACCCTGCGGGCCTCAGACTGTAAAATGATCGACCTTTTGATCAAACGGACCTTGTAAAAAGTAGCATCCTTTAGTTGAGGACATAAACTGGCTTCCTGACCAGCTCTTGTCCGTAATAATCAACTTGGCCCAGTGTTAAGGATGGTAGCGCATCCTGACGGCAGATATTGAGCTTGTCAGCATGCGCTACCCCTCTGTTGGAGCAGCTTTCTGAAGGTACCGACAGCAAGTATGTCTTTTGCATGCAGTAGCCAGAGTCTGGTTCCTCACTAAAAGCTCAGGAGACCAGAGTCTGGTCTGTACTTGCGTGGCTGACCAATATGAGAAGTCCTAGCATGCTGCTGGTGCCAGCTATTATTTGGCCAAACAGCAGGGGGCGCTCATTCCCTGACATGTTTAAGATGGTAGCGCATCCTGACGGCCAAATTGAGGCCATCAGGATGTGCTACCCCTCTATTAGAGCAGCTATATCAAACAGGCCAGCAAAACCTTGCCCTTGCCTGCAGTAACCAAAGTCTGCTTCTTCACCAAAGCTAAGCAAGCCCCAGCCAGGTCTGTTGTTGGATGGGAGACCTCTTTAGAAGGCTCAGGCTGCTGTTAGTGTTGGTTTTATGCCGATCAACAGGGGGCGCTCATGCCCTGACATGTATGGGTGCAATTTTCCTAGTATACCCTGCGGGCCTCAGACTGTAAAATAATCGACCTTTTGATCAAACGGACCTTTTAAAAAGTAGCATCCTTCAGGTGAGGACATAAACTGGCTTCCTGACCAACTCTTGTCCGTAATAATCACCTTGGCCCAGTGTTAAGGAAGGTAGCGCATCCTGACGGCAGATATTGAGCTTGTCAGCATGCGCTACCCCTCTGTTGGAGCAGCTTTCTTAAGGTACCGACAGCAAGTATGTCTTTTGCATGCAGTAGCCAGAGTCTGGTTCCTCACTAAAAGCTAAAGAGACCAGAGCCTGGTCTGTACTTGAGTGGCTGACCAATATGAGAAATCCTAACATGCTGCTGGGGCCAGCTATTATTTGGCCGAACAGCAGGGGGCGCTCATTCCCTGACATGTTTAAGATGGTAGCACATCCTGACGGCCAAATTGAGGCCATCAGGATGCGCTACCCCTCTATTAGAGCAGCTCCATCAAACGTGCCAGCCAGACCTTGTCCCTTGCCTGCAGTAGCCAGAGTCTGCTTCCTCAGCAAAGCTAAGCAGGCCCCAGCCAGGTCTGTTGTTGGATGGGAGACCTATTAGAGAAGGCTCAGGCTGCTGCTGGTGTTGGTTTTATGCCGGTCAACAGGGGGCGCTCATCCCCTGACATGTATGGGTGCAATTTTCCTAGTATGCCCTGCGGGCCTCAGACTGTAAAATAATCGACCATTTGATCAAACGGACCTTGTAAAAAGTAGCATCCTTCAGGTGAGGACATAAACTGGCTTCCTGACCAACTCTTGTCTGTAATAGTCACCTTGGCCCAGTGTTAAGGATGGTAGCGCATCCTGACGGCAGATATTGAGCTTGTCAGCATGCGCTACCCCTCTGTTGGAGCAGCTTTCTTAAGGTACCGACAGCAAGTAGGCAGAATCTGGTTCCTCACTAAAAGCTAAAGAGACCAGAGCCTGGTCTGTACTTGAGTGGCTGACCAATATGAGAAATCCTAACATGCTGCTGGGGCCAGCTATTATTTGGCCGAACAGCAGGGGGCGCTCATTCCCTGACATGTTTAAGATGGTAGCACATCCTGACGGCCAAATTGAGGCCATCAGGATGCGCTACCCCTCTATTAGAGCAGCTCCATCAAACGTGCCAGCCAGACCTTGTCCCTTGCCTGCAGTAGCCAGAGTCTGCTTCCTCAGCAAAGCTAAGCAGGCCCCAGCCAGGTCTGTTGTTGGATGGGAGACCTATTAGAGAAGGCTCAGGCTGCTGCTGGTGTTGGTTTTATGCCGGTCAACAGGGGGCGCTCATCCCCTGACATGTATAGGTGCAATTTTCCTAGTATAACCCTGTGGGCCTCAGACTGTAAAATAATCGACCATTTGATCAAACGGACCTTGTAAAAAGTAGCATCCATCAGGTGAGGACATAAACTGGCTTCCTGACCAACTCTTGTCTGTAATAGTCACCCAGAGCCTGGTCTCTTTAGCTGGTCTCTGACGGCCAAATTGAGGCCATCAGTTTGCGCTACCCCTCTATTAGAGCAGCTCTATCAAACGTGTCAGCCAAACCTTGTCCCTTGCCTGCAGTAGCCAGAGTGTGCTTCTTCAGAAAAGCTAAGCAGGCCCCAGCCAGGTCTGTTGTTGGATGGGAGACCCATTAGAGAAGGCGCTGCTGCTGCTGCTGGTGTTGGTTTTATGCCGATCAACAGGGGGCGCTCATCCCCTGACATGTATGTAATCCACTTGACCTACTGTTTAGGATGGTAGCGCATTTTGACGGCCAAATTGAGGCCAGCTGGATGCGCTACCCCTCTATTAGAGCAGCTCTATCAGCCGTACCAGTCGAACCATGTCCATTTCCTGCAGTAGCCAGAGTCTGCTTCCTCAATAAAGGATGGGAGACCCATTAGAGAAGGCTCAGGCTGCTGCTGGTGTTGGTTTTATGCCGATCAACAGGGGGCGCTCATCCCCTCACATGTATGGGTGGAAATTTTCCTAGAATAACCCTGCGGACCTCAGATTGTAAAAAGCCGAACTGAGGCCATCAGGATGTGCTACCCCTCTATTAGAGCAGCTCTATCGAGAGAGCTCAATGTGCTGCAACTGAAGAGAACACATGCAAACAGAAAAATACGACAACAAATTAAGAAAACATCTTCATCAGTTTGACAACACAGGCACTGCAAACCCTCACATTTCAAACACAAATACGGAAACGCGCTGCAAATTCTCACAACACAACCAAACACACAAACGCACTGCAAACACACAAACGCGCTCCAAATAGCACGGACCACAACAGAAATGTTTCAGGGGGACCTCAAAAAGTGACGAACCCAGCTGGGACCTGAATTTTGACCTGATTTTAACCAGTAATGAAGCATTGCAGTTTTTTTTTCGTGAACTTTGAACGTTATATTTATTTGCATATATTTATTTATTTATATATTTGAAGAGTTCAGATGTAAAACCAGCTAAAAGCCATCTCTGTCAAAAATGAGATAATGATACTGAGTGAATGCTCCTGATTCATATTATATGTCCATCAAATACTTTTACTTCAAACTCACTAAATTCCAGCCTCAGCCCAATCAGAAGTACCAGTACTTACATGGAAAACTATACAAAGTAGCCAGAAAGAAAAGCTCATTTTAAAGAAATACGTCAGATGGATTTAGTTGGTTTTGCATCTGAACTCTTAATTTATTTACGATTAAGATAAGCTTTCACAGTTAAGTGTGTAATTCGTCAGATTAATCTAATAATATCCAAAAGACCAATGATCAGGATGTTAAACAAAAACCTCACCGTTTAGTTCACCGACAACACCTCTCTGACCAAAAGCCACTGAACAAATAATCAGGTCCAGATACTGAACATTTATTTTTCTATTGCCCTTATGCTATTTCATTTTGGACTGACTTAAAAATAGACATAACAAAGAAATGAAGCAAACCCCTTAATTTAGATTTTCATGATATTTTACTTTGTTTTCAAAACCTCTTTTTCTGATTTTCTGAAACAGGTTTATATTATAAATCTCTTAGCAAAGTTTTATATTCACAAGTCAAAAGTCAGAAGAAACCATTATATATTACATTTTGTAACACTGATCTTAAAATTAACCTTGAAACCCTCTCTAATATGAGATCTCAAAATAAGAAGCTCATAAAAACAAAAATTTTAAAGCTTTTCAAATTTATGTAACTGCCCTGGAATTTCCTTTTTTTTTTGGTATGTTTTTTGGTATGGCAGCATTTGCAGCGCCTGTGTTGTCAAACTGATGAAGATGTTTTCTTAATTTGTTATTTTTTTCTGTTTGCATGCGTTTTCTAACAAAAAGGAGCGACTTTTTGATTAAGCCATAAACCGGCCCCTGTAAAAAGAAGCGTCTTTCGGATGAGGCATTAGACTGGCCTCCTGACCTTCTGTGGTCATTAATTCCCCACCTTAATTATGAATTTACCCACATTTATTGACATGGTAGCGCATTCTGATGGCCGTATTGAGCCTGTCAGGATGCACTTCCCCTCTATTAGAGCAGCTTTATTAAAGGGGAAGCTCACTTCCAGAACAAAAATTTACAAATAATTTACTCACCCCCTCATCATCCAAGATGTTCACATCTTTCTTGTTGCAGTCATAAAGAAATTACGTTCTTTGAGGAAAACATTTCAGGAATTATGTCCATATAGTGGACTTCATTGGTGCCCCAGAATTTGAACTTCCAAAATGCAGTTTAAATGCAGCTTCTATGGGCTCTAACCTATCCCAGCCAAGGAAGAAAGGGCTTATGTAGCGAAGCGATTGGTTATTTTCTAAAAAAAAAAAAAAAATGAAAACTTGTATACTTCTTAACTTAAAACTCTTGTCTTGGTCTAACTCTGCTGAAGTGTGTGTATTCCTGTTTATGATAGTTAGGGTATGTCGAATAACTCCCATCTCATTTTCTCCCTTAACTATAAAATCATCCTACATCACTGTTTTACATTTTCCTGTTTATGTAATTATAATATATATATTTTTTAATTACAAGTGTTTATGTCCCAGGGAAGGAAAGAAATGTTTACCTCAAATGCAATGCAAGTCAACCGCAAAAGGATACATGGAAAAAAAGTAAATGGTTTGTATAGTATAAATATTTACATTTATATTTTTAGAAAGGGGGTTCCTTGCAATGTCATTACGTTTGGAGATTATTAACATCAAACAGCTTAAAATCTACTACATCACACACAAAATGAAGCAGAATCACACATCAGCGAGTCCTGTAATAACCACTGTTTATTATTCAAATGTTACGATTGAATTTACAGGCAAATGGGTAACAAGCAGAGGTGTGTCAGTCAGGTCCTTTGGGTATGTTTGTGAATGCCTTTTGATTAAAACAGAAGGGAGTCTTTAAAAACCATTACACTCTCTAGAACCAAAGGACCACATAAAGACTGTGCAGCAAACACATACTCTAACTGCAGAACAACAGATCACAAATACTTGATACTTTATAAATTAAAAATACTGTTTTATACATAATCGTGTACGTGTTGCACTTATGTCCACAGTGGAAGAGAGGGGAGTTCTACATCTAATCTAACGCTTTATAGTGACACTTTCCAATCTGAGTTAAATCTGAAGAACTGCTCAATTTAGCAAACCTGTAACTGAAGGAACTACGAATGCAGTAACAAAGAAACAAACAGTGAAATGTACTAAACCATCATTTGGACTTCAAAAGGTCTCTTCCACGTCCACATTCAGAGGATTACGTCCAAACGTTTAGGCACTAAAAAAGATGGTTAACTAGCAACGTGATTAAGCTTACCATCTCGAGTAAAGCAAATCATTCCGATAAATATGAAATATTAGAGACATATGTGGATGCTTGGGGGTGTGCAAGTTAAGGGGTCAAGACATTACGCATCACCATCCGCTGAAAATTAACCACAAATAAAATAAATGATAGAGCTATGATGCAACACTGAGCCATGTATACAGGCAAGCGCATTATACCACAGAACATATTATATATATATATATAATTATATATATTATGCAGAAGTTTTGGCTGATTTTTTTTTTTTTTTCTCATGAATGAACCGATGAGGTGGCTGGTTGGGTCTTGGGTTTAAAAATCAGCCATTCCTGAATCATTTAAGCATATTTACACAAATAACAGTTCCTCAACTCTATATTATAATAAAAAAAAAAGAAGAAAAAACATTCACACAAAAATATAACATTTGAAATAATTATTAGCACCAGTGTATCAGATAAAAGTCTTGCTACGCCAATGTACAAAGTTGCATAGTGTTGAGTTTTGCTCATGTTAATGTGATTTGCAGGACACCTGTAATAAGCAGCAACGTCTGGAAAATCAATACAAACACAAAACTGAAATATCTGGCAACCGTGAAATGTAGGAAGTCAGCTGAGCCATGCAGGGACTGAACTATTTATATACACACAAACTGAAATACTGTATTTACGTGTTCGACTCACTCTCGGTACCACGAGGGGCGAAAGTAGATGCGTGTTACGAACAAATTAAGATTCCTTCACTGTTAGCTTTGAGCGGATAGAGTTACCGATGATGATATACACTAGCTTAAGTAGCAAACTTCCTCAAACAAACGTCTGATTAGGTCGTAATTCTGATTGGATTTGAGGTTTGAGAGGAAGAGCTGGAGGTGGTGCAGTCATGTGGGTTCAACTCGAGAGGCGCAAGGCCTCAAACAGCTCGCGCACACACAAATACGCACAAACACACACACACACACACACACACACACAAACACGGCCATTACTTGGAGTTCTCTTCACGTAGCAATTCTGCATATCAAAAAATTAAAAGCTGCTTTTGTCTTCTGTTTGTAAAACGTGATTTTGAAGAAACGTGTAGAAATACACAAACGATAACCTAATAAAAGGAAGTAAAATGTAGTAAAAGAATTGGAAAACAAAACAAAGCCCGTTTTGGTTGAGGGTGGTGTCGGCGGAGGTCCGCGCGTTGAAGAACACAGGGAGTGTAAGGCAGACGTAGCGCTGTGGCGTGGAGAAGGTTAAGGCCGCTCTAGAGATGGAGTGTTGAAGCAGCCTTCTGGCAGAGTGTTCTTGATGTCGTTCAGGTTCACGATGTCCGCTCGGATCTCGTTAATCTGGCGGTCGTAGTCGCTGATCATGTCCTCCTGGCTCTTGGCGATGTCGTTCAGCTCTTTCAGCTTCCTGTCCAGCTCACTTCCCGCCATCTTGTCCTTGGCCTCTTTTAGGGCTTTATCGATCTGATTCAGCTTGCTCAGATCCACCTTATCGATGTTGCCTGAAAGAGGATAATGTGGTGTTATATTCAGTTCACAGAGCTGCAAATTTTTGCACAGAATAACAAGGAAAATAAATTATTATCGATGTGGTATTATTTATTATCAAATATTTTCAACTGTGGTTTAATTCAGCTAAAAATACTCAAGTTTTCTTTGGATTTCGCTCAGCCTATTAGCTTACCAGTGTTATTTTTGTTATATATATATATATATATATATATATATACACATATATATATATATTATATATATTATATAACATTATATTATAAATATTTTAAATTGGTTTTTATTGTAATATTATTATTTTATATATTTGTTATATTTTTTTAATATATAAAATTTTGGTTTTAGTAAATTAATACACACTTTTGTTATTCTCATTCATTATTTCAATTTAAGTTTTAGTCATTTTAATACTCATTTCATTTCATTTAGTTGCCAAAGCAACATATATAATTTTTAGTACATTTTTAATTTAGTATTATATTTAATTTCAGCTTTATTTAGGCAACATACAATTTTCAGTTACGTTTTTCAGTGAATATTTAAATTCAGCCTATAATTTTCAGTCTAGTTTTTCCATTTAGTATTAATATTTAATTTCTAGCTTTATTTAAGCAACGTGTACCATTTTTAGTTGTTATTCATTTAATATTAATATTTTATTTCAGCCTATGATTTTTAGTTTATTTCTTCATTTAATATATTTTTTTAATTTCAGCTTATTTAGGCAACATCTATAACTTTCACTTAAGTTTTTCATTTAATATTAATATTTAATTTCTGCTTATTTTCAGCATTATTTAGGCAACATATATACAATTATAGATATATAATTTTTATAGATATATAATTATAGATATATTAACATATATATTATTCAGTTAAGATTTTCAATTTAATATCAATTTTTAATTTCAGCTTTGTTGTATATAATTTAGGCAACATATATAATTTTCAGTTAAGGTTTTCTTTTAATATTAATATTTAATTTCAGCTTCATTTAGGAAACAATTTTGAGTTAAATTTTTCATTTATTATTAATATTTGTTTTCAGCTTTATGTAGGCAACAAATATAATTTTCATGTAAGTTTTTTTTTATTTAATATTTTAATATTTTATTTAGGCAACATATATAAATTTTCATTTAGGTTTTTTCATTTATTTAGGCAACATAGATATTTTTTTTAGTTGTTTCTTTTTTTTAATTTAATATTATTATTTAATTTCAGATTTATTTAGGCAACATCTATCATTTTCAGTTAAATTGGTTATTGTTTCTGTCACAAAAATGTAGATTATTAATTAGCAACTGGAGAGTCTTACCGAGCTGGTTTAATAATTCATTGATTGTGTTCAGCACTGTCTTGACAGCATTTTTGGCTTTTCTGGCATTGCCTTCAGCTTCTTTAGCATTATCAGATGCCTGTAAAGGAGAGCAAAGTCAATACAAAGCCTACAATACTTTTTAAAAAGATTTTCACGCATACAGTCAAGGCCATAACCCACCATGGCCGCCATCATCATGTCGGCGTCCGCCTCAGCCTTCTTCTTCTCGAGCTCTTTCTCAGCAGCTGTGAGCTGGTCCATCATGTTGTTCACCTCTCCATCCAGTTTCATGGTGTCTTCAAAAGCCTTTTCTGCATCAACCTTTGTCTTTGCCGAACCCTAATTAAAAAAAAAAAAAAAAGCAAATCGAATAAAGTAAGGCACTGTTTGATAAGGAAATGGGCAACCCACACCTTTTTTTAGGGTTCTGAGACTGTACCTTCTGCACATCATTAGCAATTTTCTCAGCTTCCTCTGCCTTCGCCTTAGCTTCTTTAGCATCAGCAGCTGCGTTGCCTAAAGCCGCCTCGGCCCGTCGGGTCTTCTCATTGGCTTCATTGATTGTCGCGTTGATTTCTGGGATTCGTCTCATGGCATCCTCAGCAGCAGTTTTGTTGTCATTCACTCTCTTGTCAAAATCTAAAAGAGCATCAAAAGTTTTAATAAATAAATACATTTATAAAAACATACACTACCAGTCAAAAGTTTTTGAACAGTAAGATTTTTAAAAGATTTTTAAAGTGTGTAAAATGTCTTTTATTTATAATGCTAAAATTATAAAACAAGAAAAAAAAGGAAAGCAAGAAAGAAAGCAAGAAAGAACCAGTCACTACCAGTCAAAAGTTTTTGAACAGTTAGATTTTTAATGTTTTTTTTGTTTTTTTTAAGAAGTCTTTTCGGCTCACCAAGCCTGCATTTATTTGATCCACGTGAAGAGTTATTATTATTATGATGTTGAAAACAGCTGAGTAGAATTTGTTCAGGTTTCTTTGATGAATAGAACGTTCAGAAGAACAGCCTTCACCTAAAATTTGATCTTAATCTTCATCTTTTGTAACATTAAAAATTAAATAAAAAAATACTGTCTCCATGCTTTTGAATAGTATAGTGTATAATGTTACATAATAGTATAATGTTACAAAATATTTTTTATTTTAGATAAATGCTGATCTTTGGATCTTTCTATTCAACAAAGAATCGTGAAAAAAATGTAATCAACTTGCATACTGACTTACGTAAACTTAAATATTAATTTAAAAAAAATAATAATAATAAATATTAAAAAATTATAATAAAAAATGCTGTTTTTTGAACAGCAAATCAGAATATTAGAATGATTTCTGAAGAATGAAACTAAAGACTGGAGTAATGATGCTGAAAATTTTGGTTTGATCACAGGAATAAATTACATTTTAAAGTGTATTCAAATAGAAAAGAGTTATTTTAAATAGTAAAATTATTTCATATTTTTACTGTATTTGCTGTACTCTGGATCAAATGCAGAATGCAGACTTGGTGCGCAGATTAGACTTCTTTAAAAAAAACATTAAAAATCTTACTGTTCAAAAACTTTTGACTGGTAGTGCAATATTATTTATTTATTTAGATCTTTAGATATTTTGGTCTTTATTCTCTCTCTCTCTCTAAAAATATAATCTTACGCAATGACCCGAAACTCCTTACCTCTGAGGTTGTTCAGTATGTCCTGGGCCTCTTGGAAGGTCGATTTGCCTTTTTTTGCTGCCTCCTCAGCCAAAGCCTTTGCTGCGTCTGCACGTGCCAACAACTGATCAGCCGTCTGAAGATGACAGAGGCGGAAAAAGAGTTCAGAAGGTGAAATTCTGCACTTACAAGAAACGTATTGTGTTTATCATGAAAATAACTACTTACAAGAATGAAAAGCAATACTGTGAGGGAACAAATACGCAATATATTTCACATCTAGTCTAAGAACAAAACAATTCATAAAATGTCAGCCTTTATCAAACACCTCAAAAAGTAACTCACACTGTAAGCAGGTTTCATAAGAACAATGTCTGAGTTCATGGTCCAGCTCTTTCATTAAGAACATGACATTTAACTCAATCAGATTAGGATGAGACTATGGACTATGACCAGCGCTATCACTTGTCTCTCATCAGTATCATTTAAGTGGCTCCTGGGCTTCATGGCATGTGCTTGACTCTTACATATTAACTATTTGAAAGAGTTGCTACACTGAATAGCAGCTAAATATTCTCATCGTTTCTTAAAAATGTTTGACTGCAATTTGAAAACTACTTTCATACAGCCAAAACAAGTACATTAAAAGTCAAAAAGCATATGTACCTGTTGCTCAGTCTTTCCTTTTTCCAATAGTTTGCGGACCTCTGTCTCTTTGCCCCTCAGGTCTTCTCTCAGGTCATTGTACTCCTTTTCAGTCTTGTCTATCAGTTTGTCCAGATCCGATGCCTCCTTCTTAATCTTATTGGCCTCGTCCTGAGGGAATTCAGAAATTCAGGAGATTTGATTTCAGATGCATCCAAGTTGATTGTGTAAATTCAGCAAGAATTATAAAACGTTCTGAAATCAGCACCTCTAATGTTTTGGTGTCGATTGAAGGCAAGCTGGTCAGGTTAGCGTAGATCTTCAGAGCTTTGTTTCCTGCCTCCTCTGCTTCAGCATGTACTTTAGCAGCCTGTTTCTCCAGGGTCCTGACTAGATCCTTTGCGTCAGCATATCTGAGCAAATATGAAACGCATTTTAGTTTCCACATTTGAAACACTTTCTTAAAGGGAACCCCGGGTATTAAGACCTGTATGGCTTAATATAACGGAAATTCTATCTCTTACTGAAAAATGTAGTAGAAAATTTACGTTATTTAAAAAATCCACATGGTTTTATATATTTTTTTATTATAATGTGAAATGGTTGTGCTCAGTGAGCTACTGGCACTATCTGTTGCTATTTTTACCACAACACAACTCAGATTACACAACTTGGAAAGAAAAATACTAATACAATGAGCACAGCTACAGAAAGAGCTTACAGGTGGCGATGGATATAAGCGTAACCTTAAACAAAATGCTGTACTATCAATTTTGCCCACAAGGAGTCTAAACGCCCCAGGATACTGAGTGAAATCTGCACTGAAAAAACCCCTTCAGTGGCTGCAGCATCATGACCAGTGTCAGCATGTTTACATCTTGCCAGGATGGCATCTAGCATTTCTTGTCTCTGCCATAAGCTCTTTCAGTAGCTGTGGTTTACTAAAAGCCTAAAAGGCATCAGGGCTAAAGTGGAAAGAACAAAGGAAGTTTTATTCGTCCACAGGCATCTTCCCATTCTTTGTTCCTCCTCTTATCGCTAGAAAAAGCAGTGCAGACTTACATCGCTTCTCTTATTGCCCTTCGACTGAAAATTGCAACCAAAAGCCGGCACCGTATCAGTATTTTATTTTCCAAATTGTTATGTTGTGGTAAAAATTATCGACTGCAGCCATTTCACGTCATCAAAATAATGACAGGCCCATAGTCCAAAATATGTATAAAATGATGTGAATTTTTTAAATAACGTAACGTAATGGGTTTTCTACTACATACAGGGTTTCTGCAGGTTTTATGAGGGTAAATCTAAGACTTTTTAAAGACCTTTTTAAGACCAACTACAGAAAAAAAGGAAAAGGGAAAACAATACAGCAATATGTTCTGTAAGTATGGTTCGAGTTTTACTTTCACTTTCAAATTAGCAGCAATTCAGTGTCTAGCAATTGTTTGTTTCTAGTTCATTTGAGTTTCCCCTCTTTTCCTCACTTTCCTTCGGAAAAAGCGCCATACACATTTTACTTTCACTTTCAAATTAGCAGCAGTTTGACATCAAGCAGTTGTTTGTTTTTAGTTTGAGTTTTCCCTCTTTTCTTTACTTTTCTTTTTCAGTTTTAAGTAGCTTGTAATAGCATTGTTTGCATTTTACTTTCACTTTTAAATTAGCGGCATTAGCGTAACAAACTTTTATTAACAAAATGAATAATAATACACCATGTAATATGCCTAATATAAAATAATAACTTACATAAAGTTTAAATGGGTTAAGTTAAGCAAAAGTAAAAATCAGTAAACACTATGTAACCAAATAAATAAAAAACATAGAACGTTTATAAGCAAAATGAATAAGAAAGCTTGTAAGCACGGCATACACCTTAATGTAATATATATAAAAATTACACAGTTTAAATAAATAAAAATCAGCAAACACTGTGGAACCAAATTAATATGAAACTTCCACTACCACCTCATATCATAAATGGCAGAAGTCAACAGGCTTTTCAAATCCAAAACATTTTTTAAACAGGCACTTTTGCATTTAGTTTTGAAACCCTAGTCTTGTCTTTCTCACCTCTCTTTTCTTATCAGTCAGCTCGACTCACTCTCTTCACGTGATAAATAAAATCTGATCTGTGATGCGACTGTTGTTTATTTCACTGCATTGAGCAGCCGTGTTCAGTTCTGCCTGTTCTCTAACTGAACTAAATGATTTTTATTACGATAAAAAAAAAAAAATTAAAAAAAAAAAAAAAAACGACAAGTTCTTCTCTGGGTGACTGACCGATAAAGCAGCACATACCGCCATCTACCGCGTATTGTTTAATGAATATTGAGCGACCTAAACCATGTAGCACAGAAATTATGCTTTTGCTTCACTTTAAAATGAAACACATGAGGAAACAATCCGACACGAAAATTATCATATGAATTTAAGACTTGCTGCTCTGATTTAAGACCTTTTCAAGGCCTTAATTCACAGAAAAGCAATTTAAGACTTTTTAAGACCTGCAGAAACCCTGTACATATTTCAGTAATAGACATCATTTACTTTATATCAAGCCATACTAGTCTTAATACCCTAGGTTCCCCTTTAAAATCAGATGACAGAATCTTGACAAGACTAAAAAGGCACATAAAATATGATGTCCAAGACATACTTCTTGTTGAGCTCATCAATATCGCTGCTTGTCTTGTTCTCGCCATCGAGCGCCTTCTTCAGCATATTATAGGCCTTAGTGGAAGTGTCATTGGCGTCCTTCGCGATCTTCTCAATCTGATCTGCATCTGCTTTATGTCTGTGCAAAGAGGCATGGAAAAAGTTGAATACAACTGTATTTGGTGGTATGAAAAAAATCAATATTAACACAGCAATAAACACTCCAACTCACTTTTCAGACAGTTTGCGGGCCTCCTCTGCCAGAAGTGTCATATTGTTTGGATCTCCGGAGGTTGTGGGTATTTTAATGTCCTATGGGAACAGACAAAATGGATTAAAATAGAAATATTGGCAACTAAGAGACATTCTAATAGACTCTGCAACCATTAGCCAAAGGTATTTGTGAGACATTACGACATGCTCTCTTGGCGGCATAGTAGATATCTCACCACTTTACTGATGGCCTCTTTGGCTTTGTCCAGCTCTTCTCTAGCAGTGCTGATCAGGTTCTCTGCGTCACGGACTCGGTTACGTGCTCGATCTGCCTGCGTTCCTGTGTTGTCCACTGTGTTCTTGATGTTCTGCAGTCGGTTCCACTGGTTGTTCAGGGTCTTGTTGATGTTGTTTAGACGGTCCAAAAGGCCTTTATCCACTTCTGTATTAAAAGATAACAGAATATTGATGATGTAAAGTAAAATGTACCTACGTTACTAATAGAGACTGACAGGGAAGTGAGGAAATTGTTGAATAAAGTTACATTTGTTTTCTTTGTGCACAAAAAGTAATTTCATAGCTTTATAACATTACGGTTGAACCACTGATGTCACATGGACTGTTTTATCGATGTCCTTACTACCTTTCTGGGTCCTGAATGTGTCAGTTGCGTTGCTGTCTATGTAGGGTCAGAAAGCTCTCGAATTTCTCAAAAAATATCTTAATTAGTGTTCTGAAGATGAACGAAGGTCTTGTGGGTTTAGAACAACATGTGGGTGAGTAATTTATGACAGAATTTTCATTTTTGGGTGAACTCTCTCTTTAAGTAAAAATATAATTCTTTTTTTTTTTTTTTTTAACATCTTTTAGTTTCTTATTTTATGTATAGTTAATCAACATAAGGTCCTATTAAAATAATATATTATATATATATATATATATATATATATATTTAAAAATTATATAATAAATAATAATAATGAACATTAAATTCATTAAATTAAATATTTCTATTAAAACGAAGAAATTTTTTTATGTAGTTAATCAACATAAGGTCCTATTAAAGTAATATATATATATATATATATATATATATATTTAAAATTATATAATAAATAATAATAATGAACATTAAATTCATTAAATTAAATATTTCTATTAAAACTAAGAAATATTTTTTAAAAATTACCACATTGACAGACAATACCTTTGCTAGCCTGAGCCTCTTCCAGTAAGTCCATTATAGTTTTCTCTGCCTCCTTCAGTCTGTCCTCAAAGGCCTTGTCGCTCACTGTATTCTCAGTGTTGTCCAAATTATCAATCAAATTCTGTAGGTCATGAAGCTTCTGTCTCTGCTGGTTCACCTGCGCAGGTAAAAAAAACAACAACCCCAGAGGTATTAGAAGTCTGTTCTGTTATAAAACCAAAAGTCCTGTGTTCACTGGAAGATCCCTTACCTTGTCTCTGACCAGGCTGTAACAGTTGGGACACTGCTGGCAACCTGGTGTGGAGCGGTTGTAGAAGTAGTTCTCCTCACACATATCACAGCGAGCTCCCACAAAGCCTGGGCGACACTGACAACGTCCATCTTCCTTGCACTGAGCCAACTCAGAGCCTTCTGGGTCACAGTCACAAGCTGCAAAAACAAAATCAATGGCAAATGAAACAAATGAAGTAATTTTGCATTTAGCAGAACTACTGTAGAAAGTCAAAATAGTGGGACACCGTACGTTTGCATCCTGACGAACTGAATCCAAAGAAGTTGACCTCACAGCGCTCACAGTGTTGACCTGTGACCCCAGGCTGACACTCGCATTGGCCGCTAGAGATATCACACTGGCCGTTTGTGGAGCCAATAGGGTTGCAGTTGCACCTGGGGAAACAAAAAGATTTGTTATAAAAACTTGCAGAAACTTTACTACATCACTAAGAATGAGAGCAAGAAATAAATCAAATACCGTTCACAGCCCTTGCCGCTCTGTAGGTTGAAGAAACCGGGCTCACACGCACTGCAGTCTCTGTTAATGACGTGGGGAAGACATTGACACTGACCCGTCACCTGAGAGCAAGTCGTCTTCCTGTCCACTGTACCGTATGGAGAGCACGAGCACGCTGCAGAGGTGGAAAAATAAATGTTTAAAAATAAAAACTATTATAAATAAAATAAAAACACTTTTTTTAATGTTATATTGTTTCACAATATTACAGATTTTACTGTAGCTTTGATCAAATATATGCAGTTTTGGTGAGCAAAAAAAAAAGACAAAAACATTAAAATCTTACTGACCCTAAATGTTTTATATATATATGTATATATATATATATATATATATATTATATTTTATTTGATAAAAAATACAGTAAATAACAGCAATAATATAAAATATTATCATAACTTTTCACCTTTAACTTTTCTACTTTCCTTTTTTTACAGTTCAAATTTTATACATACATGTAACATGATCCTTTAGAAATCATTCTAATATGCTAAAGTACTATAAATGTTGGAAACAGTTGTGCTGCTTAATATTTTATTGGAATCTGTGATACTTTTTTCAGGCTTCTTTCATGAATGTAAATTTGAAAAAAGGACAGCAATTATTGAAAATAAGAATATTTTCCAACGATACAAGTCCTTACTATCACTTTTTATCAATTTAACATATCCTTGCTGAATAAAAGGATTAATTTCTTTCAAACAAAGAAAAAAAGAAAAAATGTACTGACCCCAAACTTTGAACAGTAGTGTATACAAAATACAAAATATTTCTATTTTAAATAAATGCTGTTCTTTTCAACATTTTATTAATCGGAATCCTGAAAAAAGTATCACAGGTTTCAAACTAAATATTAAGCAGCACAACTGTTTCCAACACTGATAATAACTCAGCATATTAGAATTAATTCTGAAGGATCATGTGACACTGAAGACTGGAGTAATGATGCTGAAAATTCAGCTTTTCATGAAATAAACCCTTTAAAAAAAAAACACTTTTTTTTTTTCCACTTACGTTTGCATTTGTCAGCTACATTTGCTGCACGGGCATCACCGTAGAATCCTTCTTTGCAACGGTCGCAGAAAACTCCAGCTGTGTTGTAGATACACTTGAGGCATTCGCCTGACTCTCGATTGCAGTTGCCCACAGCATTGGGGTCGATGTTGTTATTGCAGCTGCAGGCACGGCACGCTCTGACTGGACCTTTTTCACCAAGAGGGTCTCCGAAGAAGCCATCGTCGCATAGTTCACATCTCTTACCTGGAGACAGTTAAAGTTGGGGATGATCATGTGCTATACTATTTACTACATCTATCTGAATCTCCAAACAGACTGTATGCTCAGAGTCTGCACCTGTGGTTCCAGTAGGGCAGTTTGTACAGACCACCTCTTTGGTCTTGGGCACCATGGCACACGTGGCACCTTCAGGGCAGGGACAGGGTTTACAGTCTGAAGAAGAGCCAACCGTAGAGTCGCCATAGAATCCATCCTTACACCTCTCGCAGCTCATGCCCGCAGTGTTGTGCTGGCAGTTACACATTCCTGAATGTATAAAACAAAGATAGCATGTAATACCACACATTACCACAAGATGGCAATATTATATACAAACAAAGGCAAAAGTAGCACTATTGAACAGTATTTGAGTAGCCCAGTGAATTTTGTGTTTAGAATTCCAAAATATGTATTTTCACAAGTTTGTGTTAGGTCACTAGTCTTTTTTTATTTCAATGGCTTTCATACTGCATGCATCCAGAGCACATGACCCTCCATAATGTCTATGTCTAGATAATAAGTAGTGAAATCAATATCCGGTCTCCTGAGAGCAGATAAGTAAATTATATTTCAACACCAAGTCAATGCAATACAAATAAGTCAGTTGTGATGACAAACCTGTCACAGGGTCACAAGTGTCACTGTGTCCGTTGCAGTTGCAGGGCTCGCAACTGCTAAAGAGGCCCAACTCGGGTCGGCTCCTCCTATATCCCTGGTCGCACTGCTCACAGTGCTGTCCCAAGTAACCCTGAGGACATGTACACTTCTCAACCCAACGAGCTGGAGTACCAGGGCCACGGCGGGCAGTCACAAGGGACACGTTGTCTAAATAACCAGCACCTGTAGCAGAAACATCAAGTTAGTTAAGTATCAGTTAAAATTACCTTAAGAGTCTCACAACAGAGAAATCAAGGTCATCGTAATCAAACAAATCAAAACACCTTACTATTTTGTGACTAAAAAACAAAAGCTGTGCTTTAGTGAATTAGTAGACGTACTTCTTGCACTGTAGGTTCCACGAATCATAACCGAAGTCAGATTGTGCAGAAGTTTCTGGAAGTCAGTGTGTTTCATGGTGGGTCTCCATGGATAGTCAGTAGTATCATGGAGTCTAAATGACAAGATGATATTTAACATTTCAAGAACATCAGATAAGCTACACATATGCATACATCAAACAAGCTGCAAACAGATTAATGAGCTGACTATTAAATCCAGAAAATACAGCTGAAGTCAAAAGTTTACATACACCTTGCAGAATCTGAAAAATTTTAATTATTTTACCAAAATAAGAGGGATCATACAAAATCCATGTTATTTTTTTATTTAGTACTAACCCAAAGATGTTTACATATAGTCCACAACAGAAAATAATAGTCAAATTTATAAAAATGACCTCGTTCAAAAGTGTACATGCACTTGATTTTTAATACTGTGTTGTTCAGCTGAATGAAAATATTGTTTGTTTGTTTTTTATTTAGTGATAGTTCTTCATGAGTCCCTTGTTTGTCCTGAACATTTAAACTGCCTGCTGTTCTTCAGAAAAGTCTTTTTCAAAAAAAAAGCATCTTTTCACACTGAGGACAACTGAGGGACTCATATACAACTATTACAGAAGGTTCAAACACTCACTAGTACTGCCCTTCAGAAGCTACAGAAGATACTTGTTTCCCAGAAGACAAAATAAGTCACATTTACCCTCTTTAAATTCAAAAAGTTTTAACCCCCCCAGCTCTTAATGCTTTTTTTTCTTCTGAAGCATCATTGAGCTTCAATGACCTCACCTAAACACAAAGGTTTGTGTCTCCTCTCCTGGGTAGGAATTGCCCTGGGCAATAAGTGGCACAGCGACACGATGCCCAGCCCCTTCCAGCACAACGTCCTCTGCTGACAGACGTGCATCATGCCTCTGAATCCTGAAGTTCAGCGTGAGGTTCTGACCGTAGCTCATCAGCTGATCACCAAGAAATTTCTCTACAAGAAAACATCTCAAATGATTAGACCAGTCTTACCTATTAAATCTTCTGCCTCTTTATTATACAGAGAAAACCACGTCTGCTATTATACCTGGAGCGACAAAGTAGATAGGGAAGTAGTCTTCAGAGATGAGCGAGATCTCTCGAGAGGTGGGTGACCATTGGACGGGAACACCAGAGCCGTCTCTCTGCTGTCCCTTCCAGCCCTCATCATCTATTCAGTGACATGCATAATATGTATTATATTCATTCTCAATGCCACAATCCTCTGTAAATGTGGCTGATTTTACATTAGCACTACTATAGCATTAGGTAGCATTAAGTATAAACAAGGTGTTGGATGGATACTCACCCCTGTCGAAGGTGGAGGTTATTTTATGTATGTGGTAGCCATCGGCACTTTCACACACAGTGGAATGCTGGAAGCAGAAGCATGGAGTACATCCCTGAGGATTCTGGGGGTCCAGATTAAAGTAGCCAAGTTTACACCTGACAGAAAGACACAAAAGTTCATTGGAAATGAGACAGGATGGCTGATTTGTTCATTTGTAAAGTTTAAGGACATTTTAATTAGGGGTTCAAGCACACAGCGCTGAAACCCTATTGTAATTATTAGAATGGCCAAAGATCAGCAATCTCCAAGTAAAACTGATGGTAAAGACCAAATCGTAAGTTGTAGAGACTTGAAACTTGGAGGGATGGTAGTACTCGCAGTCTACAACATCACCAAGGCTCGCCCCAATCGGCTGACAGGGGCGCTTCAGCCATTAAAAGTATGAAATCACTCCTGATTCCTAAACCATCAGTCGCAGACTCAAGTGTCTTTCGTTGTTGGAATCAGATTCGATCGTGAGCCTGATTAAATTTTCAGGTATTGTGGATTTTTTGAAAAACATACTTTTGAGAAATAGTCCTAGGTTTTTCGCCCGATCGGAACCGAACCAGTGCAGAAATATTCTCTGGAGAATGACTATCAAGAATCATCAAAGAAAGTTGAACTTTCGACTCACCGACGCAAAGGGACGCCAAAACGTTTGAAAGGGGCAAAGCCACTTTTAGGAAAATGCCTGTAACTCCTAAAGGAATGAGATATCTTCAAGTTCAGAACACCTAAGAGCTCAGTCTGAGGTCACAGGACACACTTCGTGGCACTATAAGATGGAAAAACGACTGAGTATGTTCTTGGTCCAAAGTGCCAAAAAAACAAAAAAACAAAAAACAAACCATGGCCACCATCGGCCAATGAAATTCGAGCACCGATTAGACAACATTAGCAGAGGCAAAACTCAAGTGGGCCTGTTTGACTCACAGCCCCAAAGGTCGATGATAAATTTCAAATAGGTCAGCCACCGGGGGCAATATCGCATTTTCAAGGCCGTAAACAATTTTTTGCACATACAGTACACGTGATATTCGTATCATACAATAGAACTCATACGATGCCTCTAGAACCACTGCTGTCAATTAAATTGTTTGTTAAATGATTGAGATGATGTAAAAATTCTACTTTTTTTGTGAACTAGTCCTAGGTTTTTGCTCAATCTGGAAAAAAAAATAATGTAGTACAATTCTCTGGACTCTCAAGGTCAATAATTATCAAAAAAAAGTGTTATAACGGGGTCGTTTAGAAAAGGGTTCTGTCCAAATATACCCAAAATCCTATAACACCTAAAGAAAAACTCAAAACTTCACGAAACTTGGTGAACACGTGACAGGTGATTCTAAACAACAATGGACCACAGGTGGTGCTATAACAGTCATAAAGGTAAAAAACAATGACAAATTACCTGTATTTGCCATTTTTTTCCCCAATCACTGATTTAGGTGATTACAGGCTTGCTAAACAATATGTAGTGTGTTTTTCCATATTTTCTTAAATGCCTTAAAGCGCTTGAACCCTGGTAATCGCTGCTTGTAGCTTTATTTATTTTAATTATTGTCATGCTAATTATATACAATTATTACTGCAGTTTTATTAATATCTGTCTTGACATGGTTCTAAACCACCACACACATCTGTGTCTGAAAACTTGGGTGTTACGAAATGCTTTGATATTATTTATTCAGCACTAAATTGAGAAATACGTTTTTTTGATTGGTATTTGGGCCCCACAGGTTAAGTCACGATGTGTGGAGTTAGTGAAGTAAGCAGGTCATCAGTTAATGTCAGTGAGATCATCGTTGGGCCTCTAAAAACAAGTCTCACATAAATCAAGAGCTTTCGCTTCAGCCACACACTCCTTTCGTCCTTCCTGAATCTGTCTTTTCATTTCTCCCCTCTGTCTGTGTCTCATGAGTATATACTGCAGGGATTATCCAGTTCATGTGTGGCCAAACTCGGTGACTGAGAGGAATGTCACAGCTGACATGTGAATGAAAGGGTTAGTTTTTTTTGTGCAAAAGTGCAAGGCAAAAGCAGGCAGGAAAGCTTGGGATAGACAAAATCAAAATGGAAATGCCAAATATTTGGTAAATATGTTTAAATTAAGGCTGCCAATCAATGAAACATCAAATCATGACCCATCACAGACAACAGGCAGAACACCAGGGTAGTTAAACTTTGGTGACTGCAAGTCTGGAGGCCCTACATGGTCTGGCTGAGGGCTCTCAGCTAGGAAACCTTTGCCATCCCCGAGCTATTTTCTCTTCCATCTGACACTGAGAGTCCTAATTCTGTTTCTCAGACACACACATGGCTTCAGAGCCTCTGTGTGTCACCCACATAGGGACTTTCCATAAGAAAACCGTCGTAGACGTCAGACGCCCCTTTTTAAATGTCTGTTTATAAAAGCTTTGACAGACATCCTCATAACAGAGCAGGAGCTGAAAGGAGAACAATCTTTATGGGACTTTCGGAGCGTTGATGTTCGAGTTAATTCTGTTGATGACTCGCTTCTAATTTGAGAACATATTTCAACAATCCTAGTAATTATAACTTTTGTCCTTGTGAACAAGTCAAGTATGGACAACACGAACAGCCGTAACAGTTGCAATTGTGTGAACATGTGCATGGCTGTTTTGTAAAGTAAAGAGTCTGACCTGTCACAGTTGAATCCATCCACATTTTCCTTGCATTGGCAGCGTCCGGTCTGGACATCACACTCCTGCGTGCTTCCGGCTGGATTACAAGAGCAGGGTCTGTGGAGGGAAAATAGGGAGCGGGAAGGTTAAGGAGGAGGAATCAACATTGAAGACGTTAATTAATGGGTCTGCAAATCTAATATAAAATTCTCGAAAAGAAGGACAGCTTCTGGGGCTCTTAAAATTGTAAGAAAGTGTTCCAGGTCGGTGGGTTAAGCCATGCCAACTTGGATGAGTTATAGCACTTTACCTGCAGCCTGCGGCAGTCAGTGTGTGGTATCCAGGCTGGCATCTGTCACACTTATCTCCCATCACTCCTGGCTTACAGCTACATCTGCCAGTATTGTCACACTGGGTACTGAGAGAACCTGTAGATGAAGATCCAGTAAAACAAATGGTTACAAATTCAAGCTCTGGGAGCCCGCTCAGATTTACAAAAAAAAAAAATTACACATGCCACATTATTGTTTAGTTCACTGTTCAGTTTCTTAAATCAAATCAAAACACAAATGAAACAAAAACATAAAATACAAAAACAGAATGTAGTATGTCTGTTACGCACCAACAGGATTGCAGCTGCACGAGAGACAGCGCTGGCCGGAGGGGTTTCTGTAGTAGTTGTCCAGGCATCGTTCACAGTTCGGCCCATCCGTATTGTCGGCACAGTTGCGGCAGTGACCTCCATGACCAGTGGCACGATACAGCTCAGGGTCGAAGTAACATTCAGCACTCTTTCCATTACAGTTACAAGCTGAAACAGAGACACAACCTCCAGTCAGAACTCAAATGTAAAATCTCCCAAGGGTGCCATTATTGTCACTATTACGCAGACAATCACATTTGTACATGAAATAAATGCTTGAACAATCTGTGGTAGCAGAGGAACTGAATTACGCAGATGCGGTTTGGCAATCATCAATTTCAAGTAAAAAATCTGCCTGAGCAATTAGTGGACACACTCATGAGAGAGAAACGGAAAGAGAGAGACAGAGTGGAAATAAGATGATGGAGGAGCAGGAGCTGTGTGGGTGTGAGAACACTGGGTCTCAAGCTGCTGTACATCAGATGTGCACATTAGTCATGCATTTCCAGGAAGTGCCTGCATGCATGTGTCCAAAGAAGAGGAGGGAGGACACCAGAAACCCCTTCCATATACAATATGACTTTGGTTTAAGAAAAACAAAGATGACTCAGTATGGAGGAGAAGATTGGTCTGTGGGGAAAGACTGCAGTTCTTCATGTACTTGTGACGGAGGTCAAACAGGTGGGATTTTGTGGGATCTTCCTACTTATTCCAAGGAATGCTGAGACAACGTTATAAAGATAGTTCCACTCAAAATGAGCACTGCAGTTTCAATTATTGTTACAGTCAGAATTACGAGACAAAAACTCACATTCTGACTTTTATTGTGATATAAACTTACAACTGACTTTTTTCTCCGAATTGAGAGTTGATTTCTTGCAATTGTGACTTTTTTCCCAGAATTGTGATATAAACTTGCAGTTGCGATTTATAAAGTCAGAATTGCAAGATAAAAACTGAAGTTGATTTCTTGCAATTGTGACTATAACTTGTGAGTTGAAATTGAGTTTATATCACAATTCAGAGGGAAAAAAAAGTCAGAATTGTGAGTTTATAACCCACCATTCTGACTTTTTTTCTTAGAATTTATATCTCATAATTGTGACGCTTTTTCTCAGAATTGTGAGTTCATTTCTTGCAATTGTGACTTTTTTCCTCAGAATTGAGTTTATGACTCAAAATTGTGACATTTTTCTTAAAAAAAGTGAGTTTATATCTGGTAATTGTGACTTTTTTCTCAGAATTGTGAGATATAAACTCGCAACTGCAAGGTATAAAGTCAGAATTGCGAAATAAAAACTTTTTTTCTCAGATTTTATAACTTTTATAACTGATTTTTTTTCTCCCAATTGTGAGTTTATTTCACGCAACTGTGACTTTTTTCTCAGAATTGTGAGTTTATTACTCAAAATTGTGACTTATTTCTTAGAATTGTGAGTTTATATCTCACAATTGTGTTTTTTCTCTAAATTGTGAGTTCATTTCTTGCAATTGTGACTTTTTTTCTCAGAATTGTGAGACACAAACGTGCAATTGCAAGTTAAGTCACAATTGCAAGATTACAACAATTGTGAGTTATGAAGTCAGAATTGCAAGATTATTTCTTAGAAATAAATCTATAATATACAATATAAATAATCTATAATATTTCTTCGCAATCTCGCAATTCTAAGTCAGAATTGTGAGTTTATAGTGTGGACGGTAGTGTATATACATGCACATTTTTGGAATGTCGTGCACAAATCTGTTACAAGGTAAAAGGTTATGATATTCTTAAAGAATTATTCTTAGAGAATTATACGACGGTGAGTAAATTATCACAATTTTAATTTTTCCTTCATATGAGGATAAATCACTGAAAGTGGAACTAATATTTTGAGGAAAAAATCGACTAAAAACTGAAGACCAAACTTACGCAGGCACTCGTTGGGGTTTTCAGCTGTGGCTCTCCTCCAAGGACGGTCATTGTAGAAGGGCTTGCAGACGTTGCAATCTGGTCCCTCTGTGTTGTGTTTGCAGTTACACACCAGCTTGCTGCGCTCATTCTTCACACACTCGCTGGCATGCCCATTACACTTGCACCTGGGTGGGGAGGGGGAAGGTAACAGACCGGTCAGGTGCAAAAAGCCCACCACACAATGATAGGGCACACTTACTGTATGTGTACACATCCTGCCGCTGTTGTGCGGAACACAAACCAAGCAGGCACAAACGTGCCGCAAAGCTGTTCAAACACAGAGCTCTGACAATGTTTGTTGAACCTATCACTGAAACGTCACTGCACCTTTGTTTTGAGATTGAGTAGCTGATGTCTGTGTCTTTATCCTGCCTGCCCTTTGATACAGCGATCGAGTGCATGCAGTAGTACAGTACAGCACTACTACAGTATGCAGTGCTTTTGACTGTCTTTTAACCTTCAGTAAATATCACATACACTACTAGTCAAAAGTTTTTGAACAGTAAGATATTTAATGCTTTTTGAAGTCTCTCCTGCTCACCAAGCCTACATTTTTTGATCCAAAGAACAGCAAGAAATTTTGAAATAATTTTACTATTTTAAAATTTAATTTATTCTTGTGATTTCAAAGCTGAATTTTTAGCATTATTATATAAGTAATTCTAATATTCTGATTTGCTGCTGAAAAACATTTATTATTATTATTATTATTATTATTATTATTATTATTAAGTTGAAAACCGCTGAGTAGAATTTTTTTTCAGGTTTCTTTGATGAACCGAAAGTTCGGAAGAACAGAATTGATCTGAAATAGAAATCATTTGTAGCATTATAAATGTCTTTATCATCACTTTTGATCCATTTAAAGCATCCTTGCTTTATAAAAGTATTAACTTCTATAATTTCTTACCAAAAATGACTATATTTAGTGCCACAATTTGGGCACAAAATCTTATTTGTTCTCAAATTCACTTGTCATGAGCAGCGAACATATTAACCAATGGAGAAACTTGACATTCACTTATCATGAGTGCACAGCAGCGAACATATTAACCAATGGAGAAACTTGACAGAGGCCTCAGAACAAGAGAGGGCTTGTGCAGCTAAAGCCACCTCTTGCACACTGTCTCAGGTGATCCTTGGCAAAGCCTCGTGGAAAAGGTGACGTGAGGAATAATAACTTGGTGGAGGCTGTGCACTCATCAAACGTGCATTCTTCTCTAATCCTACTATATATTTATCACGGATACAATAAAACTCCCAGGATGCTATGTTTCTGCTGATCAGATCACTTCAGGAACATATGGCTGTCAGTAAGCCCTGATGTGTCTGCCGGACAGGAGCTCTTAGGCCGTGAGGCAGCAGGTGTAAATTATTCCCTTCGGCCTCAGCCTTGTTACCTTCCCTTTCCAGACTCTCAGCCCGCCCCATTCCAGTTCCACTGTGCTCTGTAATCCAGCACTCCCAGGCAGGAATGTAGGGAATGTGGGCTGTGTAATGGAAATCTGCTCCACATTTCAAACAGATTAAGGTGAAAAGACATGCAATGGTGCACCTAGAGATGTTTCACACTTGCACAACAGTGCTCTGATCCCTCATACAGGCATGTCCTTCCTCTCTAAAGCTCACTGTCATAGTTTACAGATTCCACAGACAAGAAGTAAAGAGGGAATTCTTTCATTGTTGCACCAAGAGCTAAAGATAATTGCAGTGGAATTAATTATTCTGGTCATTTTTTGCATGTGCAATTGAACAAAATGAGGAATTCTTGTGGTATTATCTCAACTAGATGCTTTTCTCAGAGAGAAGAGTTTTCAATGCATCCCAATCAACCAATTTCGCTCAAAGCGTGAAAACTCACACTGCAACGATCTAATCTTTCAAAGTGGCGGTTCGTTTCTTTTGTTTGCATGCTGAAAACACCTCATATCATCTTTCGGGTCACATGTCAAGCATTCCAGATGGAGCTGTTGATATTCGTGGTTTGGGATCAGTAAGATTTTTTATGGTTTTTTTTTTCATAAGAAATCTCTTATGCTAATCAAAGTTCTTCTTATTTGATCAAAAATACAGAAAAATGATATTGTGAAATATTATTGAATTTAAAATTTTCTATTTAATATACTTTAAAATAGAATTTATTTCTGTGATGCAAAGCTGAATTTTCAGCATCCATTACTCCAGTCTTTAGTGTCACACGGTCCTTTAAAAATCATTTTAATGTGCTGATTATTACCAATCTTAGAAACAGTTGTGCTGCTTAATATATTTTTTGGAACCTGTGATACTTTTTTCAGGATTCGTTGATGAATAAAAAGTTAAAAAGAACAGCATTTATTCAAAGAAATCTTTTCTAACAATATAAGCCTTTACTATCACTTTTTGTCAATTTAACAGATCCTTGCTGAATAAAAGTATTAATTTCTTTCCAAGAAAGAAACCCCAAACTTTTGAACGGTAGTGTATATTGTTACAAAAGATTTCTATTTTAAATAAATGCAGTTCTTTTTAACTTTTTATTCAAAGAATCCTAAAAAAAAAAAACAGGTTCCAAAAATAAATAAATAAAAATAAGTAGCACAACTGTTTCCAACTGTAATAATAAATCAGCATATCAGAATGATTTCTGAAGGATCACGTGACAATGAAGACCGGAGTAATTATGCTGAAAATTCAGCATTGCATCACAGGAATAAATTCTATTCTAAAGTATATTAAAATAGAAAATCACTATTTTAAATTACAATAATATTTCACAATAATACGTTTTTTTCTGTATTTTTAATCAAATAAATGCAACCTTGATGAGCAGAAAAGACTTCTTTAAAAAGCATTAAAAATCTTACTGATTCCAAACTCAGTGAACAGCAGTGTATATATTGACATATTCATGCTGGAGAATGAAGCAACAAAGAAAACCATGACCAGAACAGCTGGAGATGCTGATTTAAACCTGTTACATTCAGAGAGCAGATGTTGAAACTGAAAACGTACCTTCCTCCCACAGCGAAGTCAGAGATAGCATAGTAGTAGGATTTGAGAACTTTGGGATCGTTGAAAACTTCATCTCCGAAAGTGTTCAGTCTGTTCAGGGTCACTTTGATGTCCGTGGCAGTCACCCAATCCTGACAGAGAGAAATATAATTACAAATAAGGCATTTAAAACAAAATGGGACAATAAAGGTAATAATGTAGACCCATGTAACAGAGAAAGAGAATGTAACAGTTTTGTTTTCATTTTTTGGAATAGTTATTAGCAGGGAAGAATTCTTCCCATCTCTTCTGTGTGCAGATGTCTAAAGAAAATAAATCCTCAGGCCTCTAATCTAAACCAAACCTGCTGCAGTCACGGTGTGGCACTGTAATGTCTGCAGAAAGGTTTAACGGAAAGAGAAAAACACCAGTGTGACGTTTAGCATGTAAATGTCATTTAGAATGATGTCGCACAGAACTTGAAGCTGAACTTTGCCTGTTTGTGGCCACATGCTGGGAGTGCCAATGGGAATAATCTCAGGAACCAGTGAAAACATGACTCAGACCAAGACTTTAGCCTTCTAAAAGCTTTGCAAGAATTTCCTCTGGTTTCGCTATAAAACGTGTGAGTTGTTGTTTAACAAGCGGGGCTGACAGAATAACACAGGAGGTCAGAGTTGAGCCAGGCAACCCTGTAACAAGGGTGAATGTTTTCAGTCCACTAAACCCCTGCTGGAACTGAGGACGAAACGTACTTAAGTCATTCTGACACCTTATCCATTGCTGAAAGCCGTGATTCAGAGCATGTTTCTGTTTGGGAAGAGGGCCAAAGACACCACAGTTCTCTTCCATTAGATAAACATGTTGCATAAACACAGATTTATTACACTGAAATGTGGGGATCATCAGTAATATTAGATTTTCCTCACACAAAGCTGTAGTATAGTTTAAGTATAAGCAGTATGATCAAAATCGTCCAATTGTCAGTAATTTTATGTAGGGCCTTACGAAATCGGTTTTATTTTATTTTATTTTTTTACAAATACAGTTTTTTCCATTTGAACTTTTCTGGACTCCATTTTTTCTGTTTGAATTTTTCTATACTCAATAATCATGCTAATAAGCATGAGTACTGCTTGTAATGCTTGAAATCATGAAACGTACACAATTTTACAGCAATTTATTAACAGTTTAACAAAAATGACATTTGTAAGGTCCTATGAATTTTTCTCAAATTCAGTTTTAATTTTACCAAATTCTGTGTTTTCTATTAATTCTCTGGACTCCATTTAAATGGTTTCATTATATTTTAATAATCAAAACCTCTGTCTCTAATTAATCTCTAATTAATTGATTTTATATATAAAAAATGCTTTCTTTCTTTTTTTTTAAATAAATAATTTTTAAATTTTTTTTTTTCTGGTAAATATTCCTTAAAAAATTGTTTTAATAATGATTTTATTAGTAGTAGTAGTAGTAGTAGTAGTAGTAGTAGTAGTAGTAGTAGTACCATCATTACATTAAGTCATATATTTTTGTCACAGTTTCTTCTTTCAAGTTAAACTCTCAAGTTTATTTTGTTAAAACAAAACAAAACAAAAAACAAAAAACAAAACAACAAAAGACAAAACAAAAGGTAAAAGTATAAAACAATATAAAGTTTAGGCTAGGCAAAAAATGAAAACTTTTATACAAAAAGAATACACTGAATTGAACAAAAGTGACAGTAAATTTTTTTAACAATAAAATTTATGCTTTTATGAAGCAAAAAAAATGGTGCTCAGCTTTAAAAACTAAACTAAACTAACGTGAGATAAAAAAAAAAAAAAATCTAATAAAATCAAATAAAAAAGGTTAGGCAAAATTTTGTCTTGAAGAAATTAAGAACAAACGTGACTAATTTTTTTAAACAATAAAATTGATGCTTTTGTGAAGCAACAAAATAATGCTGCTAAGCTATGAAAAATTAATACAATAAAACAAAATAAAATTCACACAGAGAGATGCAGAACATGCAGAATTCATATTTTTGTAGCTTAATATTCAGACACCAGTCCATATCACGTTTTGATTTAAGTATACTGACCTACTTTTGATTTATTAATCCAAAATTTGGCAAATTCCATGCCATTAATCATTATACAGAAAATTCCATTTTTATGACCGGGTTCCGCAATTCCGTCCATGTTTTCCGCATCAAAAAAAATCATAGGACCCTATTTATGTCACTGTTACTGCATATCACAATTTTTTATAACATAACTTTAGCTGTTACGTCAAGCTAAATGTTACATATTTTGAATTGTTTTTAAATTGCTATTTAGATATATATATATATATATATATATATATATATATATATATATATATATATATGCATATACAATTTATAGTTTATGTAAAGATTGTTTTAAGTTCACTTACATTTTTTAGAGCCTATTAAATGTTAGAAAAATGGCTTTCAATTATACTTCAGGGTTGAATTAATGGCTAAAATTGAGGGAAAATGCATTTAATAGAGATATCAGTAGCATTATTGGTGTCAATTGGTATCATTAATAATAGGCTACTTAGTAAAAAGATGCCATTAAACATTTAAAATACACTATATTTATGCTTTCTCTACATAAATTTGGAGGTTCCGTGTGAAATTATGACAATATAAACATTAATATGCAAAATGTGAGATTTTTTTTTTAATCGACTAACAGGCAACACTAATTTGAACATTGTATAAATATTGGTGTAATATTAGTTCATTTTACTTCTGAATATGCATTTAATTTTAATTTCTAATATTACAGACCTCCCAGAAAATGATCAGGACAGCCGCACCCACTTGGCCCCCTTCAAATTGTTAATTAGATAATTAGATAAGAATAGCCCTGATACAGTATAAATAGTACATATTAAATATCAATACATTTTTAAAAGATTTAAAAATATATTAAAACACTGCATACTTAAAATAAAACATCTGTCATCTCAGATTATTTTCTTGAACTTTATATTTGGAGGAACTGCATGAATCTGTCATCAGAACAAAAACAGCTTCACATTACGCAACACATAATTAAAGGCAAAAGACTAAGAACTAAAATTATAAAACAGATAATTCAGACTCAATTCTGCAAGGATGGTCTTAGTCTGAATGTAGTGTGTAAAATGTCTGCACTACTTCATAAGGTCATTTTTTCAGCTTGATAGTTAGTCACCATCCTCTTTCATTGTCTGGAAAAGAGCAAACAGGACTCCCATTGTGCTCAGTGGAAAACTTACATCATGTGTTTTAAGTAAAACGATGATGACAGGATTTTCACATTTGAGTGCACTTTGGCTTTAACCCTTTTCAGCCCCCAAGAAATGAGATGCAAACCGTTCAGCACCAGCACTGCTTAGAAACAAAAAAAAGAGGACATATAAAAGTAACAGCTAATTATCAACTAAGGATATTAATGACACATGATGAGTGAAGCCAGTTTGTTGTGGATCATTTTCAAAAGTCCACAAACAAACCTGCTCATCTTCACTCAACACACGCTTCTATAACGGAGCCGGCATGACAGCCATATAAACCCACAGAAACAGATCCATTCCTATAAAAAGAGTTCGGGGCTTTGGTATTAATAGCTTTACGCCACTTGAGATGTCTGATATGAAAGGATCTGGCGACAGGGCTAAAATTGTACATTTGGTAAACACATTAGGGTTTACCAACATGTTTACCAAAATAATACTGCTTAATTTTGTCAATAAAATTATGAGATGCATGTAGCACTTGTTTGGTGGTACAGAATATAACTAGATGAGTAAAGTTTGAGAACAAACATTGAGTTGGCTTGAGCAAGCCTAGCCTGAAAGTTTGAAGCAGTTGTAGAACATGATTTAGCACATTGCTTACATGATTTAACATGTTGTTAGCATGTTTTAGCATAATTAACTTGTTGCTTGCATTTTTAATAGGCTGATAATGTTGTTAGCATTATTAGCATGATTAGCAAGTTAATACCATAAGTCTAACATGACGAGCAAGTTACTAGCATGTAGCCTGATTAGAATGTTATTTTACATGTTTAACATGTTACTAAAATCTTGCTAGCATGTTTCCAAGATAATTAGCATGTTGCGAACATGTCTTAACATGATTAGTATGTTGTTAGCATTCTGTTAACATAATTAACAAGTTACTAGCATGTTGCTAGCATGATTTAACACATTGCTTACATGATTTAACATGTTAGCATGTTTTAACATGATTAGCTTGTTGCTTGCATTTTTATGAGCGATTACATGATTAGTATGTCACTAGATTGTTGCTAGCATGATTAACAAGTTAAAACCTTGTTGCTAGCATGATTAGCATGTTACTAACAGGTTGTTATTGTGACTAGCAAGTTAATAGCATGCTGCCAGCATGATTAGCATGTTGTTAGCAAGTTTCTAACATAATTAGCAGGTTACTACCATGTTCCTAGCTTGTTGCTAACATGTTTCTAACACGATTAACATTACTAACATGTTGTTAGCATTATTAGCATGTGGCTATCATGCTTCTAACATGTTGTTTGCAAGTTACTAACATGATTAACATATTACTAGCAAGTGGTTAGCAAATGATTAACATGTTGCTAGCTTGTTGCTATCATGTTTCTAGCATGATTAACATTTTACTAGCATGTTGTTAAGTTACTAACATGTTGCTAGTATGATTTGCAAGTTACTAACATGTTGCTAGCATTATTAACATGTTACTAACATGTTAGCATTATTAACAAGTTACTAGCATGTTGTTAGCATTTTTCTTGCATTAACATATTGCTAACATGTTGTTAGCATGATAAGCATGTTGCTATCATGTCTCTAACATGATTAGCACGTTACTACCCTGGTGAAAAAAAAACAGCATTTGCTGGTAGGCATGTTTTGATGCTGGTTTTTGCTGGTCCTTTGCTGGTTTGTGCTGGTCCTTTGCTGGTGGATACTGGTCCTTGACCAGCAACATGACCAGCATAAACCAGCAAAGGACCAGCAAAAACCAGCTAAGGACCAGTTTAAACCAGCATCAAAACATACCTACCAGCATATGCTGTTTTTTTCACCAGGGTAGCCTGTTGTTAGCCAGTTAATAGCATGTTATTAGAATGATTTGCAAGTTACTATCATGTTGCTAACAGGGCTCTAACATGGTTAACAAGATAGTAGCATGTTACTAGCATGATTGACAAGTTACTAACAGTTTTTAGCATGATTAACAAATTACTAACATGTTGTTAGTGTGTTTCCAACATAATTAGCATGTTATTAGCATGTTGCTAGCATGATTCGCATGTTTAAACCAGCTAAAACCAGTTGATTCAGTAAAAAAAAAAACAGCTAAAACCAGCCTAGACTGGTTGTCTAGTCTTAGCTGGTTTAAGCTGAAAATAGCTGGTTTAACCTTGGCTGGTCTTTTAGCAGGTCTCCCAGCTTGGCCAGCTAAGACCAGCCTTTGGGACTTTAGCTGGTGTTGATAGTCTGGTTTTCAAAAAACCGTTAGCCGGATCAGTTAGAAAAGACAGCAACTAAGTTTTGGCCTACAAGAATATAAATCTCTACCTATATTTGTAAATTAGAAACCACGTGGACCGACTTGAATTTTCAAAATTTTCAAAAAACACATGATAAAACTGATAAAAATAAAAATGCTGCATATTGTTTATCACTTGCACACGCACTAGTTTCCAGCTGTGTCTGTGCGCTGCCAAGCACAATCAGATCGGGGTGGGAAATCTGGGGGTGTCGCCTAGTAATACGCTACAACTGTTGGCTGTGCTGAGCGAGCAGGAGGCGACGTAGCACCTGGACAGCGCAACACGGGTCTCACGAACACACAGCAGCCAACCTGCCAGCTTGCTTCCATGCATGAATTCAGCTATACATTATCTGCTGTCCACCCACTCCTGCTCATATCTCACACGCTTAACCTCTTTTCGCCTCCCTGTAACCACGGCAGCGTCTTGTTTTGGCTCGGCATGCAGAACGCTTTCTCTGCCTGACAACAAATTCCATAGTCAGCACATGGAAGGACTGACTCAGCTCACATTGGGTTAAGTGTCTGTCTCTTATTTAGCTAATTAGTCTGAAAAATGTTTTTGTGTGGTTGTGGTTTTGGGAAGTATATCAAGTTCTGGTGAAATGAAACAATGTAACAGTAGGATTTCTGCATAATAGTAGTTCTGTGGTGTGTAACGGGCAGAAACATGTCGTAAAAGCCATTTTAAAAAGAAAATTGATGCTTTTATAAAACAACAGCCATAGAAACTAAACTAAACTAAACAAAATTAATAGACAAGGTAAAATATAAACCAATAAAAAGTTTAGGGTAGACAAAATTTTGTCTTCAAGAAATTAAAAATTTTATACATAAAGGATGCAAATGACTAAAGAATTTTAACAATGAAAATGGATGCTTTTATGAAGCAAAATAATGGTGCAAACATATAAAAATAAAATAAAATAAAATAAAATAGTACACATAAATACAAATAAGTTTAGACTAGGCAACATTTCATCAAGAAATTAAACCTTTTATGCATAAAGGACAAACTGAACTGAAAAAAGTAGCAGTAAAGATATTTAACAATACATTTATGCTTTTATGAAGCAATAAAATGATGCTCATAAAATAATAAAATAAAATAAAATAAAATAAAAAATACACATCAATACTAGTTTAGGCTAGGCAAAATGTCTTCAAAAAATTAAACCTTTTATACATAAAGGATGCGCTAAATTGAACTAAACAAGCAGTAGTTAAGATTTTTAACAATAAAATTGATGCTTTTATGAAGCAACAAAATGATGCTCAGCTATGAAATGAAATATAAAATAAAATATAAAATATAAAAATATAACAAGATAAAAATAAAATAAAATAAAAGTTGAAAGTATACACTATATAAAGTTTAGGTTAGGCAAAATGTTGTCTTTAAGAAATGAAAACTTATACAAACTTCTATACAGCGATAGCAAAGATTTAGAGAGATTTTTTTTTGTGTCCACAATAAATATTAACCAGCAAAACCATTTTTAACTGTGATGAGAAATGTTTAAGCATATTAGAATGATTTTCTGAAAGATAATATGGCAAATCAAATTTTATAATATATTTAAATAAAATAGAAAAAGTTCTTTTAAACTGTAATAATTACTAGTGCTTTTACTATAGTTCTGATCAGATAAAAATCAGCCTTGTTGAGCGTAATAGACCCCAAAAAACATTACATACTCAATGTGACAATCCTACTACTATTATGCTACTACGTTATAATTTTTAGCACTTCATGCCTGCTATTGCAGTTACAATTGCAACTCGTTTCCCAGAAAATACAGTAAATGGAAATGTGTCATTTTATTTTTCTATTTTGCAAACACTACTTACTATCTCTCACATGTAAACACTTCTAAATTATGAGCTGTTTGTTTGAGGCTGTGAAATGTTGCTCAATCTTGACAAAAAAAATCTTGGAAAAATAACTTGGCTGCAATCACACATTACAACACAACCACACATCTGGAAACACAGTTTTCAATTCCCACCAATAATTTTGTTATGTCTGAGACCGTGAGTGTTGTGAACGCTTCTGACTTCATGAATGAGTGAGTTAAAGCAGTCAAAGAAAGGGTGAGTGAGAGATCAAAAGGAGACAGATCATATCATTTACCTGCAGTACAGGGCTGTTATCAAAGTTATATGCGCTGGGTCGCCCCTCGAGCGTAGAGAAGGCCACGTTTCCTCCGGTGAGCGGTGAGATGTCGCTAAACTCATCTGTGCACAGAGCCTGCTGCTCGTCCTCACCGGTGCGGATGAAGCCGCGGTTGGTCTTGCTGTAGGTCTTCTCGCAGGAGCCGCTGTAGTACTGGTAGGGAATCCAGGGCCCGCCTTCACTAGTGCGCTTATAGATGGCAAAACTCTCAGGACGGCTGGTGTGAAACTTCAGACGCACATAGGTGATGTCGAAAGCCTTGCCTGGAAGGAGAGAAAAGGGAAAATTAGGCACTGCAGGTTTATCTTCAAAACACTGGAAACATTACAATTTAACACCATAAAGCGCTGAACCACAGTCGGACGGATCATTACCAGCCCTAATATTTAAATGGGAAATGCAAACAATTTTAAATAGTTGGGGTGCAGAGCTGTCCCGTATTGCATGGGAAAGTCACAGATAAACATCATCAGATACAACGAGGATATGCAGCATATATTTAGGTAAAAGCATAAGTAAGATTAGTGAGATGCACTCTGTAATATACAGAGAACGCAAGGCAGATATCACGTGGATAGAATGATAGTAGTGTCTAAAGGTAGAACGGAGGTCAGATAAAGCGGAAGATGACTGGATACCATACGCTCTCTTTGCTAAACAATCTGTGCTTCGTTACAGATCCCTAGCAGATAGAGCGGGATTCAAGGAATGGATAAGACAATAAGTCTGCGTCGCAGGTGTCAAACATACACACATCTCTGAAAGATTGCACAGAAAAAGGGATCAAGGTTAAGCAGACAAACCTGATATTACACAGCTGGCGTAACGCCATGCAAACATAACCTTGTTCCAGTCAAAATGCCTCAGAGCTCCTTCCTGTGTGATAAGATCTGCAAATCCGTGCCCTCAAATTTCCATTGTTCTGCTCATTTTTTCCCTTAAGGTGCTGAAATAATCAGGACCGTAACCACCTTAGAAATTTGAGAGGGGTGCCCCAATTTTCAAATGATTGTGACATCATATTTTTGCTGTATTTTATTCAAAATACAATGAAATGTATAAATGCAATGATTTGAATACACCACTTCTATTATGAGCATGTTTTTAATTTCAGATTTTTTTTATATCATTAGTTCAGGTTATAAATTTGCAGTTCTGACTTTTTTCTCAGAACTGTGTGGTAAATTTGCAGAGTTATAAAGTCAGCATTGCGTGATATAAACTCACAACTGCAGGAAAAAAGTCACTATTTTGGGAATATATGAGTCTTTTTTTCCCTCAGAAATAGACTCTATAACTCGCAATTGCAAGTTTATATCTCACAATATATTTATATATATATTTATATATTTATATTTATATTTATTTAATTATTTATTTATTTATATTACAACATTTAAAATAAATAATATATAATAAAAAAAGTAAGAATTGTGAGATATAAACTCCCTATTAGAAGAACAGTTTTTTTTTTGTGAGAAAATTGTGAAAAATTGTGAGCCAGAATTGTGAGAAAAAAAAAGTCAGGATTGAGAGATATAAACTTTCAATTGCAGGGGGAAAAAAGATAAAAACTTGTCTTTTTTTCACCTCAGAACTGGACATTTTAACTCGTAATTGCGAGCTTATATCTCACAATTCTGAGAAAAAAAGTCAGAATTGCAAGATATAAACTCGCAATTGTGAGAAAAAAAAAGTCAGTGAGCTGTAAACTCGCAATTACCTTTTTTTATTTAGTGGCAGAAACGCATATATATATATATATATATATATATATACATACACACACATACACATACACATACACACACACACATATATATATACGTATATATATATATATATATATATATATATATATATATATATATATATATATATATATATACACACACACACACACACACACACATATATATATATATATATATATATATATATATATATATAAAAACTTGGCACGTGTTTTAAACTAGTTTTTATTACTCTCCCTTTTTAATCTCTTCTTTGAAACTGTCCTTTTATCTCTCTGCCACAACTGGAATAATTTCGTCATTAACCAGCCTGAATTTCTCTTTTTACTAAGATGCAATGAAACATTGTCCTGTAAAAAGACTACAAGAGCATAATCTCACTTTTTTTAAACAAGAAGTTACAAGAACTTTCTGCAGAATTTCTGCAGCTTTGCACAGTCCTCCAGCGATTATACAGAGCATGTAAAAACATATTTTTGCATGTCTGAGCAAGCTGTATGTGTTTGAGAGAGACTGCGACCAGCGGCCAAATGGAAATGGTATGGAGAGACATCATTTATTTAGTGTGAAGAAAATGACACCATCTTTCAACAGGACCACGGGGGGGACCAATGTTTGCTTTAGCAAAGAATTTGCTCTCCAAACAAATCGGCAAAAACTAGGAACAACTGTGTGTTAAGTAAATACACAGAGATTGCATCAAAAAGTTAAACTAAAGCTAAAGCAGGGACTGATTTAAAGCAGTGACAAAGAGACTCATACCTTGCAGCAGTCTCTGAGGCCATTACGGCTGTTAACATGAAAATGAACTTGCTGACTTTTAGGAGCCCCCTGCACACATCATGCTGTCAAGGTCAAAGTTCAACAGAAGTGAGAGAGATTTTTACAATAGGGCATGAGCCTTCTGCTTTTCTGTCAGTGAATGAGTTGAAAATGCCACAAGTAGTGCTTAATGAAAAGTTGACAATGACTCAAAGGTGAATGAATGGTTTCAAAGGTTTATTTTCCACAAGTTGGTATGATTCTTTAAGATCTTTATGAAATGTCTGCAACATACTTTGTTTAAAATTCCTCAATGGTCATGTAAAACAACAGCCTTTCTCACCCCTCTCTTTGATTTTTTCTGTGTTTGGTGGTGTGTTACCATCAAAACTAGTCCACTATGTCCTTAGTTTGGAGAAAATGAAGACTCTTATGTTCACTTTCACATTCAACTACAAAACACCTGCACTGCCTAAGAGACGATGTCGTTGTGGAGACATACAGCTGCTCGAGCCCAGCAAAAATGACAGACGACGTACAACTGACTAAGGGTGGAAATATGCAAATACGGGACAGTACATCAGTGATCATGGGCAGAGCTTGAGCAATATGACATCATACTGCTCATAAAAACAAAACAGCTTGATAATTGAGGTTTTAGGGTATAAAAAAAAAGGAGTGAATGTTATTTTTTTATATGATTGTAGGGTGGTTGTGTCCACACACTGCTAAGACACATTTATATGCAAACACCATGTAAAAGTGAATTTTGCATCCAATGTCCCCTTTTAAGAAATCCCAGAGACCTCTTCTTCTGTGGAACGCAAAAGATGATATTTAGAAAAAAAATACATTTTTATCCATACAGCGGCAATTGTTTTGGACCCCATTAACTTTCATTGTATGGGCAAAAACATATTTTGTGTTCTACATAACTAAAGTCAAATCAGTTTGGAACAACATTTTTTCATTTTTCACTGCAAAAAATGCTTTTCTTGCTTAGATTTTTGTCTTGTTTCCAGCCAAAATATCTAAAAATTCTTAAATCAAGAAAGATTTTCTAGATAAGCAAAAATGATCATTTTGATTTCAGAAAAAAAAAGTCAAAATGAAGTGTTTTTGTCTGAAACAAGCAAAATAATCTGCCAATGGGGTAAGCAAAAACCCACTTTATTTTGACTTATTTTTTTCTGAAAATGACGGTTTTTGCTCGTTTAGAAAATCCTTCTTGATTTAAGAATTTTTAGATATTTTGGCTGGAAACAAGACAAAAAAAAAATCTAAGAAAAGCATTTTTTGCAGTGATTTTAAGAGTGACCAGAAACAACAAAACAAGGCTGTACTGGCTCTTGCAAAAGAGCTAAAAAGATGATGGTCACGCTCCTGAAATAAGACAATATTCCCATGCATGCACGCCGGAAAATTCCAGAACACAAATTCATACAGTGAGTCAAAGGTGTTTTCCAACAGCCATTTAATGCAACAGTTGTCTATATTTCTTGTGGGCCTTTCAAATTCTATTCCTCTCTTGCTGGACAACTTTCTCTAACAGATGTTTTCAAGCCATGAATTTACCTTAATTTGTCTCTTGATCATATCATAATTCACTGCAGGTCAAGTCCAGTGAAACAAAGAGTGGAAACATTTGCAAGAACATTGGGCCTAAATAGGACAATTTCCCATTCAAGTCCTGCTCTCTGAACTCTGGAGCAACCTAAGGCTTCCACACACTGATCCGACAACAGCAGGATGACTTTTAAAACCTAATACCCAAACAATGCACTGTCTTAAAGCGTTCACGTGTGAGCCGTACATGTTCTTCGCTGACTACGCTGGCGTCACAGCAAACAGTGCCATCATTGATGCCTCACCTCTGAAGTCTCCCCAGCATTCTTGCAAAACAAGACAAACCAAATCTTTTGGCAAAGCCGTGAAGAATCGAGCCAGAAGCTGGCTGAGAGGAAAACAAAAAACCTCCTTCACGTAGCCAATGTGCTTCAGGAGGACAGACAAAGAGCACTTGAGCACTGACTCGTAGTGCTCACTGGAGCAGTGCTGCAGCTCAAAGGCATGACTGAAGCCAGGGCACACATGAAGAGGAAAGGGTCAGGCCCTGTGGGGGGACATCACACTGGACGGTCTTTGAACTTAGACTTGATGACATCTCTTCTTTGTCACCAAAGCCATTGGACACAGAGAGGGTGTGATTTCAGGGTCTACATACTGGAATAAGAAAATTAACGGATTAGTGCACTTCTAGAATAAAAATTTCCTGATAATTTACTCACCCCCATGTCATTAAAGATGTTCAAGTCTTTCTATCGCAAAGAAATTATGTTTTTTGAGGAAAATACTCCAGAACTTGTTTCCATATAGTGGACTTCAATGGTGGCCAACGGGTTGAAGGCCCAAACTGCAGTTTCAAAGGAGCTTCAAAGGGCTCTACACGATCCCACCCGAGGAATAAAAGTCTAATGGAACAAATTGATTAGGCGTTTGACTTGCTTTGCACGTTTGTTTTGTAAACACTGGGTCGGTATTTCCACCTACATCACGCGTGACCTTTTTAACGTGACTATGTAATGCGTGAAATCGAGCTAGTGCATGACAATCATTTGTGGTTAAAAATTATACACATTTTTATTGTTTTAAGAAAAATGACCAATCGTCATGCTAGATCAGACCTTTATTCCTCAGCTGGGGTCATGTAGAGTCCTTTGAAGCTGCACTGAAACTGCAATTTTGGACCTTTAACCCGTTAGCCACCACTGAAGTCCACTATAATGAGAAAAATCCTGGATTTTTTCATGAAAAACCTTCTTCATGAAAAAAACCTTTTGCGACTGAAGACATGAATTCCATGTGGGTGAGTAAATTATCTGGAAATTTTTACTCTGGAAGTGAACTTGCCCTTTAACGTGGAGGCCTGGGTCAAACATCTCCAATCTCAAAAATAATAATATACAATGTACAAAATACATTACATTTACAATTTTATCACTGCAGCAAAGGTGATACAAGAAGGGTTTAAGAAAAAACATCCCAATAAGACATGCAGGCAGGCTAAAAAATAAAAAATAAATAAATTAAAGCTGATGTTCTCGTGATCCCAGAAATATTGCACATCCTTTGGGTGATTAATCATTTCCTTTGGGTCAACAAAGCAGACATTACACAGACCTAAACCATCATCGACCGCAGCTGTGGGGGAAGTAGCCACAGGTGTCCCCTGAAGCTGAGAAAAATTGCAATGAGCAGAAGGAGTCTTTTTCTCAGAGCGTGCACCAGCTGGTAGACATGCTAGGATGGAGAACATACTAACGGATATGAAACAAATGAACTCTATCAGACTGTATTTCAGAATGTGTTCATTACTTACTGTTATTGTTCGATTGCTGGTTTTATTTAATAATCCTCATGGGAAAAAGTCACTTTCTATGGTCATAAACTAACGCTGGTGTGAAGGCGACTGATGTATTGAGGTCTACGCCAGGAGTTGAAAAGCTTTTCACAAACTCAACTTAATTAGGCTTATATGGAGGCAAATTAAAGGGCTCTTTTAACTTCACATTAATGGGAAATTCCTCTGTGACTAATCAGTTATTCATTACTGCTGCCACTGAATGCAGACATGAACTCGACTTTAATCCATAAATACAGTGGGGTCTAAAAGTCTGCTACCCCTAGTGATTTTTTTTTTAATGCAATACAATATATTTAATTATATTTTACTTATTTATTTATTTACTTACATTTTATTTATCAGTTTTTATTTAGCTATTTTATAGTAACTTTTTAAACCTTTAAAACTGTTTTTATTGAGTTGAAAGGAGATGAAAATTTCCTGATAATTTTCTAACCCCCATGTCATCCAAGATGTTCATGTCTTTCTTACTTCAGTCAAAAGAAATTATGTTTGAGGAAAACATTCCAGGATTTTTCCTCAATATAGTGGACGCAAAACAATTGGTTTTTTTCTTAAAAAAAAGTTACATTTATTCACTTTAACCACAAATGCTCATCTTGCCCTAGCTCTGCAATGCGTAATCATGTTCGAAAAGTCATGTACGGTTAGACGCCTCTAACTTTAAAATCATCCGACATCGTTGTTTTACCTTTAGGAAAGGGCGCTTGACTTTCTTTCGCTTTGTAAACACTGGATCGATACTTCTGCCTACATGATTACGTAATGCGTGAGGTTGGGCTGGTGCGAGATGAGCATTTGTGGTTAAATCATTTGTTTTATAAATTTGTATTTTTCTTAGAAAATGACCAATCATTTCGCTAGATAAGACCCTTATTTCTGAGCTAGGATTGTGTAAAGAACTTTGAAGCTGCACTGAAACTGCAATTTGGACCCGTTGGCCACCACTGAAATCTACTATATAGAGAAAAATCCTGAAATGTTTTTCTCAAAATCCTTCATTTCTTTTCGCCTGAAGAAAGAAAGACATGAACATCACATTTTTCTAAAGGATTCAGATATTTGTATTCCACAGTATATTCCTAATTTAAATGCATGTAAATAAATACGATAAAATGTATTTCCACATTATTTCACTCTCTCAAAGCTGTAAGAAGTCCATGAAGAGTGCTATGCATTTTGTGGCACATGAATGACAGAAGTACATGGGTTTACCAAGCCCTTCAAAGTTCAGGACCGCCCTGAGCAGAAGAACAAGAAAAAAAAAAAATTCCACCACTCCTTCCAGAACAATCAGGGTATTGATGATAAAAACTGTAGGGCTCCCCATTGTGAGACTGAATAGATAGAGGACGGAAGAAACAAAACCATTTCCATGCTGCTCAGATCAAACTGTCTCAGGCATATCCAGCATCAAGATCTCGGCAAATTTCAAGCACAGCTTTCAAGTTCTCAGACAGGGACATTCTATTCCACTTCCTCTGTCTTTCACAATCTGCCCTGTCCTCACTCACACAGACACTTAGTCATACCTTCACCAAATATTTTTTTTCCTGCCTTACACTGTCCAAACCAGCTGCAGCCTTATGTAGCCCCACCCCCTGTGAAATCTCATTGGTCCAAAATCTGGCTCCACAACTATAAAACATCAAATTACTTCCAATTTTGCAATTAGTAGAGAAAACTGGGCTGAGTTCGAACACGTATCATAGGGACAACACCCTTTTGGGTAATCTGGGTTTATGTGCCTTGTTCAAGGTCACAGTATCTCTGGTTATCAGCCTACTGAGTCTCTGCTGTAAACAGACTCATTAGGAAGCAATTTCTCTCTGTCTCATACCTGTAACCAGAACTGTGACAAGGACAGGAGTTGTTGAAGTGGGAGGGGGGTGGTAACTGGCTGAATTGACTGGAATGTGCTTCCACACATAGTGACGCCAGTGTGGGGGGGTCAAAGAGACCGAAAGAGAGATTGAAAGAGAGAGAGGGAACATCTGTAAAATAATCAAAAGCAAAGGGAATGGATATAAAGGCTTACAGAAAGAGATAAAACACAGAAGATAACATCCAAGACTTTGAGAGACACTGATTCGCAAAATCAAAGAACACAAGCCACATATGGTTAAGGGGGATAGTACAACCAAAAGAAGAAATTGTTGAATAAAGTCATTATTTTTGTTTTCTTTGCACACAAAAAGTATTTTCGTAGCTTCACTGATGTCACATGGACTATTTTACTGATGTCTTGACTATCTTTCAGGGCCTTGAATGTGTCAGTTGTGTTGCTGTCTATCTAGGGTAAGAAGGCACTCGGATTACATCAAAAATATCTCAAATGATGTTCCGAAGATGAACAAAGGTCTGATGGGTTTGGAAAGACATGAGGGTGAGCTCTTTCTTTAAATGAGAGATTCATTTTGGTTGAGTGAAAACTGCTGCCATAAACAATTCATAATGAACAAGGAAGAGTAAAGGAAAAATATGATAAGAGGTCATTGTGTTATAAGAAAAAAACACTTCATGCTTCAGAAAATGTCATCACCTGCATTTGTCATGAAAAGATCATGGGTTTGGGTACAAAAGACTTTACTGTAATTCTAAAAGAGGGAAAGGAGGAGATATACATGTATGACATTAAATTTAAGGCACATCCTCTAAAGGAGGTGAGGAAGTTCATGAAACACCACTGTGCGGTTCAGTGTGGCTTAACTGGTCATTATGAAAGATGAGAGAAGGGCTCAGGAAACACGCTGAGGCTTGTGTGTTAACCATAAAAACACAGGCCTTGCTAACCTGCTATTCTATTCTATTCTATTCTATTCAGTAAGTTTTTTTTCAGTGCAGTTCTACTTTCAAGGAAATCAAATTGATCAAAAGTAGTGGTAAAGACTTTACATTGTTACATAAAAATCCATTTTCAGTATTAATAATTCATACATCAAGAGCTGGGGGGTGAAAACTTTCTGAATTTGATGATCATGGTAAATTGAACTTATTTTGTCTTCTGGGGAACATGTAGCTTCTAAAGGGCAGTACTAAATGAAAAAAAGTATGACATTTAGGCAAAATAAGAAATATGTACACATCTTTATTCTGTTCAAAAGTTTTTACCCCGGGCTCTTAATGCACGGTTTTTCCTTCTGGAGCATCAGTGAGCGTTTGAACCTTTGGTAATAGTTGCATACGAGTCCCTCAGTTGTCCTCAGTGTGAAAAGATGGATCTCAAAGTTATACAGTCATTGTTGGAAAGGGTTCAAATACACAAAAATGCTGGCAAACTAAAGAATTTGTGGGACCTGAAGGATTTTTCTGAAGAACAGCGGTCAGTTTAACTGTTCAGGACAAACAAGGGACTCATGAACAACTTTTACCAAACAAACAAACAAACAAAAAAAACAGTTGTGGATCATTCAGATAAGAACACAATATTAAGAATATTTTCTTTTTTGGACTATATGTAAACATCTTATGTGAAATATCTTATTCAGGTCAGTACTAAATAAACAACAACATGCTTTTTTATAATCCCTCTTATTTTGGTAAAATAATTAACATTTTTAATGATTCTGAAAGGGGATGTAAACTTTTGACCTCAACTGTACATTCTAAAGTTGTAAAAATACCACAGTTTTACTGTTTTTATTGTTGATCAAATAAATGCAACCGTGATAAGCATAAAACTGTTTTTTTTCAAAAACTCCAAAAGTCTTACCACACATCTTTTTAGTCATTTAAAAGGTTACTAACCTTTAAACGTTCTCCATAATGTTTAACGTAACTACGCTTGATATTTTTATTTGTGCATTTCAAATTTTACTCCTCAGCTTTAAAGCATTTCAGCTGTTGCAACACTGCGATTCTCTCTCCTTGACAAAAAGTAAACTTTATTCTACATTCTGTCCTTCTAAACGTCCTTCTGACGTCCAAGCTGAATCGCATTCTTTATGTTGTAGACCTATGACTTGAATTTTAAACCAGCACCACAGACAGATGTGTGCATTGTGCTTGTGGTGCTATATATCATAATATTTCAGAATGTGTCCAACATAAAAAAAATGCGTGAAGAAAAGCAGCAGCTGTCTAAAAAGACGGCCATAAATCCACTTTAAATCAAGCGTGAGGAGAGAGGGGGAAAAAGACGGAGCCTTGAGACAGGAACACTTCAGTCCTGGGAGAAAGACTAAATTCATAAACCAAGGGCTGAAAAATATAACAAATCAGTCAGGAGATACAATCCATCCTTGAGTTTGAACTCCCACTGGACTTTTAGCAGTTCCTCCTTAAACGGTGACCAGTCTTTTGATTAGAGAAAGTGTGAAGAAAGCACAAAAACTAAAACAATATCTTTGTTAGGAATGCCTGTCTAATGAAGAAGAGGGGCTTGTTCTCAAAGGGCTTGTGCGTGCTTGCTTGGCAAGGCGGAGGGCAAAAGATTTAGCCTTTAAAAGTGTCAAATGCATTTATTTGTGTGCTGAAGGTAAATCCAAATTTTATGGGGGAAATGACTAAACTGAAAAGCCTTTTGAAATGGAGAGGCCGTTGACTAGTCTCCTTTCAAAAGGAGGCGCTGCCAAGAGGCCCGGCTCTGAAAATCACATCACATTAACATGGTCAGTCTTGTTGGTATGCAACTGTCACATGGCCCCAATTAAATCCTCTTAAAACAAACACTAAATAACCATGAATCTCAAACGGAACACTAATGCGCAGGTCTCATTCATAAGTTTCAAAGGTGAGATCCAGATCTCCGCAATCAGGGATTCCATTCAGGATTGACATTCCTGGGTTAGGGAGGAATGAAAAAAGAAGGTGGAGCACTTTGCCAAAGGCCATACTATGAATTCACACCTTTCAGCTTACCTTCGAGCCTTATTGGAGATGTTCGAGCTGATAAAGACCTGTGACAATTGAGCTACAGCTCTGTTAAAACAAAAGAAAGATGCATTCATTTAACAGCAGCAAATGGAGCCTCGGGCCCCAGGCTGACTGGCTCGCGGGGGACGACAGTAATTCACAAAGCTGTTTACAAGATGGAGTAAAACTCTGAATAAATGGCTGCGTTATCTAAACAACTCAGAAAGCTTTACGGTTGTGAGTTTGCTGTGTGAATGTTTTAATCGTGGCTGAATTGATTATAAGCCATACTGAAATGTCATGCGGTGGACATTTTAGTGCAGAGAAATTTACGGTGCGGAAAAAACTTTTACCACGAGAACAGAAATTGGATTTGAGCTACACCCTGTATGTTCGGGCCTGCCTCTTTTGGCGGGGCTGAGGGGAGGCGCTGGTCAGTTTACAACAGTCCTCTGTCATTAGGGAGACCCATTTCTCAATAGATGATCATTGCACAACATTCTTGTCAAATAACATTTTTCTGGAAGTGTATTTGTATTCCACTCACTAAAAATAAATAAAGAAAGGGATGTCAATACCACAGTAAATAGCTAATGACTTAGAAATAAGCTAATGACTGGAATATGACCTGTAAGATCTTTGTTCATCTTCGGAACACAAATTAAAATATTTTTGATGAACTTTGGGAGCTTTCTGAGCCTGCATACCCTCTAAAAAATGCTGGGTTCAGCTTGCTGGGTCATTTTATTGGGTTTGTGTTTAATATTTTTACCTAGGTGCTGGGTAGTTTTTCTTCACTTTAAAAAAAAATCTGGGTTATTTCTTTTAACCCAAATGATGGGTTCAGCTTGTTGGGCCATTTTATTGGGTTATTTTTAATATTTTTACCTAGACGATGGGTAGTTTTTCTTCACTTAAAAAAAAAGCTGGGTTAATTCTTTTAACCCAAATGCTGGGTTCAGCTTGCTGGGTCATTTTATTGGGTTGTTTTTAATATTTTTACCCAGGTGAAGAAAAACTACCCAGCACTTTAAAAAATGCTGGGTTATTTCTTTTAACCCACATGCTGGGTTCAGCTTGTTGGGTCATTTTATTGGGTTATTTTAATATTTTTACCTAGATGATGGGTAGTTTTTCTTCACTTGAAAAAGCTGGGTTAATTCTTTTAACCCAAATGCTGGGTTCAGCTTGCTGGGTCATTTTATTGGGTTGTTTTTAATATTTTTACCCAGGTGAAGAAAAACTACCCAGCACTTTAAAAAATGCTGGGTTATTTCTTTTAACCCACATGCTGGGTTCAGCTTGTTGGGTCATTTTATTGGGTTATTTTTAATATTTTTACCTAGGTGATGGGTAGTTTTTCTTCACTTTAAAAAAGCTGGGTTAATTCTTTTAACCCAAATGCTGGGTTCAGCTTGCTGGGTCATTTTATTGGGTTATTTTTAATATTTCTTATCATGCTGGGTAGTTTTTCTGATTTAATGAGATGTTCAAATATGTTCTCTAATCTCAGTACTGTATGTTTCTGGGCCTTGAACATGTGCGTTTCGGTCTATAAAGGATCAGAAAACTGTCAGATTTCATTAAAAAATATTTACATTTTTGTTCTGAAGATGAACAAAGTTCACACGTATTTGAAACGACATGAGGGTGAACAATCACAATAATCATGACAGAATTTTCATTTTTGGGTGAACTAACCCTTTAAAAAACCAAAACAAAAAAACAAAAAAAACAATTTCAACTTTTTAAACACAACTATTTCAACTATGACTATCTGTTCCAAGAGAAAGACAGTCTGTAGGAATGAGGTAACTGTAAGCTTGGACCTCTCTCTGCATTCCTTCAGCACTCTTCCAAACCTCTCAAACATAGCCTGAGGTGCCCGAGACAGAGAGAGAGAGAGAGAGAGAGACCCTCAGGGAAGCAGAAGGATTAGGGGGTGCCGTGTGAGTACATGAGTGGGGGGCTGTCCGGAGGGAAAGCCTCAGCCCAAAGCTACAGTCCAATTAGACTTCCTCTCATGACCTCACTGCATTCTTCCGTGGTGGGATGAACAATGACGGCTTTGACTTTTTAAACGTGTAGGCATGACAGTTTTTTTTCCTGTACATCATTTTTCACCATCTGCCCATCGGCCTGCTGGGAGATATGTCGAACATCTGTTAGCGTCGTCCACACTCCCACAACACACACCATCAGCCTGGACAGCACGAACTGTACATAAAGTTCACACGCCTCTCGAAATACATTTCAGAAGTGTAAAGAATTGCTTATTAGTAATAAATGAGTTTGAGAACGTATTAAATGTACATTTCTGGATTTAAAAAAAAAAAGCTTCAAAAACATAATAAAACTCACATCCGTTTTGTGATACTGATGTATGCTCATATAAATAAGCACAGCTGGGTTTGCTCAGGTTGACAGAGGAAACTAATGTTTTTTTCCCTCATGTGCAAACTTATCAATTGTTCCATCCTACACATTAATCCAGCAAAAAGGCAAAAAAAAACAATGTTCTACATTTTTTGCAGGCTTTCAAGCCTTATTTTCTGGCAATGGAGGTAAACAGCTGTCGTAGTACTCACAACTGACAAATTATATGAGCTCTAGCCTAATCTTATTAAATAACCATATTGTTTTGAGAAGTAACACTTGTGGATTTAACATTTACTGCTCAATCATCTAATTAACCAGTGAACTAAGTAACTTCCAAGATTTTAGAAAGACCTTTGCACATTAAAAACATGGCTTCCCAGCAACACTCAAGCTCAATTTAACCTGCAACCCAAGTAACACAGACACCTCCCTTTCTGCTGCCCAAGACAGTTTATATGGAGATAACAGTGAATGAGAATGAGTTTGTGAGGAAGGAGAGATAAATTAAATAGTAATGACCATTTTATACTACTGATTTCACAGCAGGTGGGTGGAGTTAAGGAGGATGGCATGCATTGAATTACAATAGAGGAATCTGAGGAATGCGGTAGAATACATAGTCGGGCCGACAGCTTTTTATGAACTGAATCAGAAAGTGTCTGATCTGATAATGCAAAAGTAAAAACAACAACAACAAAAACAAACAGTACTTCTCTGCTTTGGATAAGTGGATAAGTGATTAAAGCATCTAGATACAGTCAGACTGGACAAGAAGGTGGTTGACAACATAAACTTGAACTCAGCCATCCATTTGAAGCCTAAACTTCTTTATATTGCAGAGGATTTAACGAAACTAGATTAGACAGAGCAGATTAGTATTAATAACCATAGATTAGACAGTCAAATGTTACAGCAAACTTCATAATAGGCATTTTCCATTCCAAAAATGACAATATACACTGCTGTTCAAAAGTTTGGGATCAGTTATATTTTTTAAAGACGTTTCTTATGCTCATTAAGGCTGTATCTATTGGATCAAAAATACAGAAAAAAAAAATTGTGAAATAGTATTGCAATTAAAAAAAAACAGTTTTCTATTTTAATATACTTTAAAATATAATTTATTCCTGTGAAGCAAAGATGAATTTTCACCATCATTACAGTGTCAAATGATCCTTCACAAATCATTCTAATATGCTGATTATTGTCAGTGTTGGAAACAGTTACGGTGCTTAATATTTTTTGGAGGGGCCTGTGATACTTTTTTTTTTTCCAGGATTCTTTGATACATTAAAAGCTATAAACACTGTTTATTCAAAAATATAAATTTTGTGTTACGATATACACTACTATTCAAAAGTTTGGAGTCAGAAAATACAGTAAGGATATGTTAAATGGATAAAAACTGATAGTAAACACTTATATTGTCAGACATTTTAAATTTATTAAAAGAATCAAAAGTATCACAGTTTTCAAAAAATATTAGGCAGCACAATGGTTTCCAACATTGATAAATCAGCTTATTATAATGATTTCTGAAGGATCACGTAACACTGAAGACTGGTGTAATGGCAGATGAAAATTTGGAAATAACTTACATTTTAAAAGTGCATTAAAATAGGAAACCGATATTAGAAATTGCAAAAATATTTCACAACATTACAGTTTTTTTTCCTGTATTTTTGATCAAATAAATACAGCCATTATGAGTATAAGACTTAAAAAAAAAAACTTTCTGATCCCAAACTTTTGAACGACTTGAGTTTGAGTTTGTGGACTTTTAAGTTCAACCCTCATTATTTCATACTGATAAGACCCATTTAAGCCACCCTGTATTCATGATCTATCTTCACTTTAACTTAAGCACCTATTGAGGAGCTGCTGTTTGCTTGCTCTTTAGTGAGAAGTCAACAGCGTTAAGGTGTTGAGCTGTGGGAGTGCAGAGCTCAGAGGGGAGCGTGGGGACCCCTACGGTGGCTCTCCGGGCAGGGCGTAGGAGGCAGGAAGGGGGAGGATGAAAAACAGAGAGGAGGATGGGAAGTACTGATTGAGTTTAATGCCTGAGGCCCCCCGACTCGTTACAGAGCAGACAGACCATGGGACCGCTGGTGTGAGAATCACTAATGGCTGGTGTTGACACGAAAAGGCGTGTTGGTGTAGCTGTGGACAATGAAACCCAAACATCTCTTTTGGTGAATGAAAGGTTAAATCAAGGACCAGACTACAAAATCTATCATTCATTTCACAACTCAAGACTTTAGTTAACATCAAGGGATTTCGAATCAAACAATCAAGAGATTTCCACACCAATTAGGAGCAACTAGTTTCACACTATTCCAGCCAAATAGGAGAACTGGATGGGAAAACAAAACAAGCTATTGTGAGCTTTGACAGTGGTGGCCACCTACAATCACATGGGGCTACAAATGTGTGTAACAGTTTGAGAAACCAGGGCAAACACAGTAAAACAAGGTCAATAGGCCCACGCTGACAGCACACCATAGAAGTCAAAAGGGACAGACAACAAACACTTGCAATAATGCTTTAGTATCACACATCCCATATACTGTTTTTTTTTTTTTGTACTTCGTGATGAACCAATAAGGGTCTTTCAGTGTCTGGCTGCAATATTTACAGAGCTGAAGGGTGATATAATGTGGACACATATACATATACAAGCAAGTAAATATCCATTCCAATACACACACATACTGAAGCACATGTGACACTCGC